>JABCJY010000871.1:0-21973 GCA_013184415.1 Fusarium concolor
ATATAATTTTAGGTATTTATTAATAGATATTAGCCCTGTAAAATGTAAGTTGGAGGTTGGTATGGTTGTGAAATGGTACAGGGTAAGCTAAATGGAATGCGACCAAGATCGATAAAACCGATCTGGGGTCCGATAAACCAGCCCCGCTAAAAAAATTACCATCGCGACCCTCGAAACCGTCCATCTTCTTCAATCATCCAGCATTGTTCGGTTCCCTCCTTGACAAACACTGACCAGACAACTCGAAATTGTTCGCAGAAGAGGCCCCATATATACTTATACGATGGATGCTCATGCGCTACTTTCCTCACAAGGATGGCGAGGAACCGGCCACTCCCTTCACAAAACTGACGACTCGATCGGCCTCGCGAAACCTCTGCTTCTGAATCGCAAAGATAATACCAAAGGACTGGGCCAGAAACAACACTTCACAAGCGACCAATGGTGGATGAACGCCTTTGACGAACAGCTAAAGGGTATCGACACATCCAAGAAGGGAAAAGTAATACAGACTGTCACGACTGGCAAGCTCAACGTTCTCGACAAGAATCTCGGCAAATACTCTGTATACTCGACATTTGTACGAGGAGGATTCCTCGAAGGAACAATAGATAAACTCTCAATCAAAGACTCCAGCGAAGAGTCATCCGAAACCGAGTCCAGCGACCAACAAGCCGACAAGTCCGGCAAGGACAAGCCCCGGAAAGAAACCAAAGAGGAAAAGAAGGCCCGAAAAGAAGCAAAGAGGAAGCGTAAGGAAGCACGCGCGACAAGGAGAGCAGAGAAAGCTGCTCGCCGGGAGCTCAAGTCCAAGTCGAAAAAGTCCTCCAAGTCTTCAGCGGAATCGAGCGACGCAGACGAGGAGAAGCGACGGAGACGCGCAAGGAAGGAAGAGAAGAGGAGACAAAGGGCAACAGAGAGTGGAAAATAGAAAAAAAATCGGAAGATCGGAGTTTGAAGGCATATGCAGCGAAAACATATTCACGGAGTTGAGGTTAAATGGAAATTTCGGATGATACCCCATAGATGTATATTTTACGTCTGTTTTGGAATTTTTCCCGGCTTGTTGGAAAGAAGCCATGGTCTTTGGTTCCAAAAATCGTCCTTGATGATGTCCATGTGCTCTACCACTACTCGAGCTTTGGCACGGCTCTTCTTATCCTTCTCCTTCTGTGACTTTGATTGCTCAGTGGTCTCTGCCTGAGAGTCAATTGTTTGCATGGTATTGTGAGAGCTCGGGTCAACCAGCTCGTACTGCTCACTGTCAGTGCACTTCTGGGGTGAAGATGATGGTACGTACGTCGCGGAAGATGACACTGCCCTTTCTATATATCTCGGGCTCGTTGTTGTAGTTGATAGAGAAGCGTGAGAAGAGGATCTCGTTCTTGTCTGCTGCCAACGTGCGCTAAGGCCGTCCATCAGCTTGTTCCCAGCGCAGTGATATTTATCACTTACAGCAAGAGTGTTCTCAGCCTCCTTGTTGTCAAGACCCCCGAGCTGGATCAAAGACCAGAAACATGTGTTGTAAAGATTATTGATGTGACCTTAGAGATCAGTATGGAGATCAATTATACTCTCGGGAGACTTACAATCTGCTTGTCTCCAGCTCATGTAATCGCGAAGATTTTGAATACTAGGGTAGCACACTGCCCTTCCATCGAAAGACGGAAGTGGAGGAGACAACGGCGTGTCTGGGAAGTGAGTTGACCAAAAGTAAACATAGTTAGCAGTGAATGTTGAGACAACAGTGCTGACGAGTTTGCTGGAGAATGGTCAGCTGGAGAAGTAGACTCGAGTCAGGGTGTAAATATACCTGGCTCTTCGATCGAACAAAGTGCATGATTTGTGAAAGACGAAGCTGTTGAAGGTGTTAGTGAAGGAAAGCCCTTAGGCCCATCTAACAAACCTATATTCGTCGCTGACTCCATAGGCGATGGTGATTTCTGGAAGTTCAGTCACAACCGCCTTGGCAGCAGTGTTCATGAGATCGAGTGCCCGTCGGTCATTTGGTTTTTCAAAGCCATATTTGGCACACATTCTATTCATCATTAGTTAAACTCACATTGCAAGCAAGCATTGAGAATACTTTGTGAAACCTCTTCCATCGACTCGAACCACGATCCATGTGTTGGGTAGCAGTGGATCTGACGTCTCAAAGTTGCGAACATACTCGAATCTTGAAATCCGTTATTAGGGATTATCTAGATGTAGGGGCTGCCTGTGAAGACTAACTTGGAGTTCGCCATCTTTTCGAGTCTCAGTGAAGCTTCTACGGTAGATATTAAACACCCGCGCGTTGGTTATGTTTGGTGTCTGAGTCAGTATGAATTAGTTAGGTTGTTAGTGCAGCTTGGGTGTGGTGGAGTTCTCAGCTAGAGATCTTTTTTTGTAGGTGAAACCCTCAAGCTTTTGCTCTTCAAATGCATGTAAAATGGAACACATCAACTTCTCAGCAATTTGAGTCTTTCAGAGCTATGAGGGCCTTCGATCCAAATCTGTAAATTATTCATTCTGAGAAATTTCTCTTAGTAATAAGCCCACGAATGAAGAAGACATTGGCTGCGAGGAACATTAACAGCCACAATTATTGCTTGCACACTGGCGTTGGTAGTGATGGCGGGTGGGTCTCCATTGTAGCCTTGCAGATCAAGCCCACCTCCGACAGCACGGCTGAAGCCAATTTCTAGAGTCTTACACAAACACTTCCGTCAATGAACACACATAACTCATTCTGATTAATCTTCTTTTACGTTTATATCCAGCGTCGAGCAACTATGAATTTACTACTTTCAGATGATTATCTCCTTCAAGACTACCCCGAAAACATCACGAATACGATCCGTTCAGGGCATGCGACTACATTGCGCTTCAATCGTCAGGGTGACTACCTTGCCTCCGGCCGAGTCGATGGAACAGTCGTGGTGTGGGATCTGGAGACCATGGGAGTGGCAAGGAAACTGAGAGGTCACAATAAGAGCATCACGTTTCTCAGTTGGTCAAGATGTGGACAGTATCTTCTCACGACCTGTCAAGGATGGAAGGCCATTCTCTGGGACCTCCAGGATGGGAAGCGCCTGCGCGAGGTTCGCTTTCGCGCGCCCGCGTATATGGCGGAGCTTCATCCATGGAATCAGTAAGGGATCGCGATTAATTCTCTAACTTGACTAACTCGTACCAGTCTTCAATTTGTCGCAGCGCTCTTTGAAGAGCAGCCCGTTCTGGTTGACGTTACCGAGCCCGTCGACGTAAAACACATCCTTCCCTCCGCGGCGAAGCGACCGAGTACCGACGATGCAGCACTGCGCGAAAAGCAAGCCAAAGAAGATGCCAAACAAATGACAACTTCTGCAATTTGGAATACAACTGGAGACCACATCCTTGCCGGAACGAACAAGGGAAAGCTCAACATCATCGATGCGAAGACCTACGAAATTATATACTCGGAGAAGATATGCTCAGGCGCTATTACGACCATGCGAATGACAGTATCAGGCCGCGAGTTATTGGTCAATTCGCAAGATCGAATTATTCGGACGTTCCGAGTACCCAATTTAATGGCTGAGAATTTGGATCTCGATACGCTACAAGTGCCATTGGAGCACAAATTTCAGGATGTTGTCAACAGACTATCATGGAATCACGTCACATTCAGTGCAACTGGTGAATACGTAGCAGCCTCGACGTATAACAACCACGAGCTGTACGTCTGGGAGCGCAATCACGGCAGTCTTGTGTGTATGCTCAAAGATCCAAAAGAAGAACAAGGCGTAATAGAGTGGCACCCAACTCGTGCGCTCTTGGCTGCTTGTGGCTTGGAAACTGGCCGCATATACATATGGTCTGTTGTAAGTCCACAGAAATGGTCGGCGCTGGCGCCTGACTTTGCTGAAGTGGAAGAGAATGTTGAGTATATCGAGCGGGAGGACGAGTTCGATATCTATGCGCAAGAAGAAATTCACCGACGGCGGCTGGATGCGGAGGATGAAGAGGTTGACGTATTGACGCTCGACCCATCAAAGACTCTGGACGAGGGAGAGAGCTTTCGGATGCCAATTCTATTTAATCTCGGAGAGAGCGATAGTGAGGATGAGTTCATCGCCGTATCAACCGGTACCATGAGACGTAGGAGTCCTGGAGAGGGTCAAAGCGATTTGGATGAGAAGATACCCGTCAAGAAAAGTGCGGCCGGAAAAAGAGGCCGAAAGCGTTAGATAACAAAGGGGATGGGTGGAGGCAGAGAGAGAACAAAGGCCACCTTTGTCGCATGCGTAGGAGCTAGAGCTGCATGAGATAGGAATGATTAGCTTTATTGCAAAGCAATTGCCCTATTTTCATCTCAACAAAGGGATGAAAGGGGAATCCATAGAAAATAGAAATATTTCATGCGATTGAACCTCCTCTATTCAAGGTTCAAGTGCTCAGCATGAATGAAAGGCTGGAAGCTGTTTCGCCATAGCCTGAGTCACTGCCCGGAACTCAAACGTCAGAGGGCGTGATTGGGTCCAATCTTTTAGGGGTATAAGTACAGATACATCAAAGGTCAATTTAAAAAGCGCGACTGGTATGCAAACTGCACCTTTCAAAAGCTTTAGTCAGCACGTGAGACCGTGCAGAAAAAGTACCTCTACTCACTGTACCAACAAGCCTTAGGCAACACCCAAGCTCAGGGAGGCCAAAAGAGGCTTAGCGCCGGGCTGCTCTGCCAGCCGCTTTCAAGTCCAGAATCTTTCAGGCTTCCCCCGTCCTTCTCGCTTCAACCAGACAAAACTTTGCCTTCAACACAAAGTCATCACAGCGCGCGTCGGGCATCGCGCGCATCCCAACGAGACAGCTTCACGACCGATATCGACCGATCGACGACTTCGCCGACCGCGATTTTTCGAGTTTCCGCGACTTTCGAGGTGGCGGCGACGGGGGAGACCAGCCTGAGGTTCACCTGGGCAGGTGGTCAGGATAGGCGTTTCTGCTCATTCTCATCGAGCAATCGCATTTGAGAGAACTTATTATCGATTTTTTAGTCCTGCGCGACCCTACCCCCTTCTTAATCGCATCTTTTGCACTTTCCTTCTACTTTTCGCGTTTCTTTGAGTTGCGCCGCGCGTTTTGACCTCTACTCTCGCTTCTCGCTCCTTTCCACTCAACCTCAGAACAATCACGTATTGCCACCATGGCGAACCTTTACTTCACCCACTCGAGCGCTCCGCTCAAGACGGTGGAGGAGATCCAGTTCGGTCTGATGTCCCCCGAGGAGATCAAGAACATGAGTGTCTGTCACATTACTTACCCCGAAACGATGGAAGAGAACAAGACGAAGCCTCGTGATGGTGGTCTCAATGACCCGCTTCTCGGTTCCATCGATCGACAGTTCCGTTGCAAGACCTGCACACAAGCTATGGGCGAGTGCCCTGGTCACTTCGGCCACATCGAGCTAGCGAAACCTGTTTACCATCCTGGATTTATCAAGAAGGTCAAAAAGATTTTGGAGATTGTCTGCCACAACTGCAGCAAAGTGCTAGCCGATACTGTTGGTCTCACTGTATGACGCTATTTGACCTTTGTATGCTAACCTCCTACCCAGAGAGATCCCGAGTTCGTTGCAGCTATTAACACTCGAGATCCTAAAGTCCGCTTTAACCGCGTATGGGAAGTTTGCAAGAAGAAGCGGAGATGTGAGAACGACGAGCCGAAGCAAAAGGATGACGAATTCGGTGGACAGAAGACAGGTCCCTTGGAAGGCCACGGTGGCTGTGGTAACGTGCAGCCTAATGTTCGACAAGCAGCTCTGCAACTCAAGGCCGCCTTCGAGGTGTCAGTCGACGAAGATGGACAGAAGTCGAAGAAGAAGGAGACATCACCGATCACCCCCGAGATGGCCCATGGTATTCTAAGGAGAATTACCGAGGATGATCTTGTTAACATGGGTCTGAACTCTGATTACGCTCGCCCTGAATGGATGGTTCTTACTGTCCTCCCCGTTCCACCACCCCCAGTCCGTCCTAGTATCTCCATGGACGGCACTGGAACTGGTATGCGTAACGAAGATGATTTGACCTACAAGCTGGGTGATATCATTCGTGCCAACGGAAATGTCAAGCAGGCTATTCGCGAAGGATCACCCCAACACATTGCTCGAGATTTCGAGGAACTCCTGCAATATCACGTTGCAACCTACATGGACAACGATATTGCTGGTCAACCTCGTGCTCTACAAAAAAGTGGCCGTCCTGTCAAGGCTATTCGGGCCCGTCTAAAGGGTAAGGAGGGTCGTCTTCGAGGTAACTTGATGGGTAAGCGTGTCGACTTTTCGGCACGTACTGTCATCACAGGTGATGCCAACCTTTCACTACATGAGGTCGGTGTGCCACGCAGCATTGCCAGAACCCTTACCTATCCTGAAACTGTCACACCCTACAACATCGGCAAGCTGCATCAACTTGTCGAGAACGGACCCAACGAACATCCTGGTGCTAAGTACGTTATCCGAGCTGATGGTCAGCGAATTGATCTGCGTCATCACCGACGTGCCGGTGCGATTTCTCTGGAATATGGATGGAAGGTTGAGCGTCATTTGATGACTGGCGATTACATCATCTTCAATCGTCAACCCTCTCTCCACAAAGAGTCTATGATGGGCCATCGTGTCCGTGTCATGCCTTACTCCACCTTCCGCCTGAACCTGTCTGTCACTTCTCCTTACAACGCCGATTTCGATGGTGACGAGATGAATCTTCACGTTCCTCAGAGTGAAGAGACGCGTGCTGAAGTCAAGGAGCTATGCCTAGTCCCTCTCAATATCGTCTCTCCTCAGAAGAACGGTCCTCTGATGGGCATTGTCCAGGACTCCCTTGCTGGAGCATACAAACTTTGTCGTCGAGACGTTTTCCTCACAAAGGAGCAGATCATGAACTGTATGCTTTGGGTGCCCAACTGGGATGGCGTTATTCCTCAACCTGCTATCTACAAGCCCCGTCCTCGTTGGACTGGCAAGCAGCTCATTAGCATGGTTATCCCTAAGGAGGTTAGCCTTTTCAACGGTACGGACTCTGGTGAAAGTGCTCCTCTTAAGGACGAGGGTCTTTTGATTCAAGCCGGTCACCTGATGTATGGTCTTCTCACAAAGAAGAACATTGGTGCTGCGGCAGGCGGTATTGTACATATCAGCTACAATGAGTTGGGCCCCGAGGGCGCGATGGCTTTCTTGAATGGTGTTCAGCAGGTTGTTACATACTGGCTATTGAACAACGGTCACAGCATTGGTATTGGTGACACGATTCCCGATGCGGCTACCATTGCCAAGGTCCAGGTACATATCGATGAGGAGAAGGCTGAAGTCGCTCGTTTGACAGCAATGGCTACTGCCAACGAGCTTGAAGCACTACCTGGTATGAATGTGCGAGCGACTTTTGAAAACAAGGTCTCCATGGCTCTTAACCAAGCCCGTGATAAGGCTGGTACCACAACGCAGAAGAGTTTGAAAGATTCAAACAACGCCGTCACCATGGCTTCCTCAGGTTCCAAGGGTTCTTCTATCAACATTTCACAAATGACTGCGCTCGTCGGCCAGCAAATTGTTGAAGGCAAGCGTATTCCCTTTGGCTTCAAGTATCGCACACTACCTCACTTCACCAAAGACGATTACTCTCCCGAAGCCCGTGGTTTTGTCGAGAATTCGTACCTTCGTGGTCTTACACCCAGCGAGTTCTTCTTCCACGCCATGGCTGGTCGAGAAGGTCTTATTGACACTGCAGTCAAGACTGCCGAAACAGGTTACATTCAGCGACGATTGGTCAAGGCTCTGGAAGATCTTTCTGCGCGCTACGATGGAACCGTTCGAAATTCTCTGGGTGATATTGTTCAGTTCCTTTACGGTGAAGACGGCCTTGATGCCATGATTATTGAGAAGCAGAAGCTAGGAATTCTCAACATGTCCAACACCGCGTTTGAGAAGAAGTACCGCCTGGATCTTGCCAATCCTCCTGATTGGTTCAAGCACGACTACGAATTTGGTAACGAGTTGACTGGCGACAAACCTTCGATGAATCTTCTCGATCAGGAATGGGAGAAGTTGGTGTCGGATCGTAAACAGGTTCGTCAGATCAACAAGTCAAAGATGAATGAGGAAATGATGCAACTTCCTCTCAACATCACACGCATTATTGAGTCAGCCAAGCGCGTATTCAACGTAAAGGCCAATGACCGAAGTAACTTGCGACCCTCAGATGTTATCCCTGCCGTGAGGGACTTGTTGGATAACATGAAGATTGTCCGTGGCACCGATCCAATCTCACTGGAGGCCGACGCAAACGCATCCATTCTCTTCAAGGCTCTTCTTCGCTCCCGACTGGCCTTCAAGGAGGTGGTCAAGGAGCACCGTCTCAATAAACTGGCTTTCGATCACATTCTGGGTGAACTCCAAAACAGATGGGATCGCGCATTTGTTAACCCTGGTGAAATGGTTGGTGTCTTGGCTGCCCAGTCTATCGGTGAGCCCGCTACTCAGATGACCCTGAACACTTTCCATTTCGCTGGTGTGTCGTCCAAGAACGTTACTCTGGGTGTGCCGCGTCTCAAGGAAATTCTCAACTTGGCCAAGAACATCAAGACTCCCAGTATGGCTGTGTACCTCAACACACCTCTTGCGAGACAAGAACAAGCCAAGAAGCTACGAAGTATGGTAGAATACACCAATCTTCGCTCTGTCACTGCAGTTACCGAGATTTACTATGATCCCAATATTACGGAAACAAGCATTTCCGAAGATGTGGATATGGTTGAGTCTTATTACATGATTCCCGACGAAAGCGTTGATCCCACCGCAAACCAATCGCGATGGCTTCTGCGTATCACTCTGGACCGGCAGAAGCTTCTGGATAAGGAGATTAAGATCGACGACGTTGCTCAGCGCATTAAGGAAGAGTATCCTAATGATCTGGCGGTCATCTTTAGTGACAACAACGCCGATGAGCAGGTTATTCGTATTCGAACCATTCAGACTGGTGAGAAAGATGAAGATGGTGATGGTCGTATGGAGGAGGATGTCATGCTTAAGCGCCTGGAGGCCCATCTTTTGGATACCCTCACTCTTCGTGGTGTCCCTGGTATTGAGCGTGCTTTCTTGACTAAGGGTACCCGACTCACCGAGGGTCCAGACGGGGAGCTGCTTGCTATTAAGGATGATCCTCGCTGCACACAGTGGTACCTGGATACCAGTGGTACGGCCCTGCGCGACGTGTTGGCTGTGGACGGTGTTGATGCGACTCGAACATATACCAACGATCTTTACCAAATTGTTGAGGTCTTCGGTATTGAAGCCGCCCGTGCAGCTCTAGCGAAGGAGTTAACTAATGTGTTGGCGTTCGACGGTTCTTATGTCAACCATCGTCATATTGCTCTACTTGTTGATGTGATGACATACAGAGGTTCAATCTCGGCTGTCACTCGACATGGCATCAACCGAGCCGATACTGGTGCGCTTATGCGTTGTTCTTTCGAGGAAACCGTCGAAATTCTTCTTGAAGCTGCAGCGACAGGTGAATTGGATGACTGCCGTGGTATCTCGGAGAACGTCATGCTTGGTCAGATGGCGCCAATGGGTACAGGCAATTTTGATGTTCTCCTGGATCCCAAGATGCTGGAGACTGTCATCTCTGACAACTCTCGCATGGGCTTGATGGCAGGTATGCCCACCAAGAGCGGAGATGTCGAAGGAGGAGCCGCCACTCCCTACGACACTGGCTCTCCCATGGCTGATTCGGGCTACCTCAGCCTCAGCTCTCCCGCTGCCGGAAACTTCTCTCCTATCCAGGGCGCTGGATCGGAAACCCCTCCCGGCTTCACCAGCGTTACTCATGACCATGGCTACGGCAGTTCAGGAAGCATGAGCCCGGGCCCGTACAATCGTGGAGCGGCTAGTCCTTTCAGCAGCACTTCCCCGACGTCGCCATTCAGCAGCTACTCGCCCACGTCACCTAATGTTGGCTACTCTCCCACTTCGCCTCTCCTCGATGGTGGTGGTATGGGCCGATATGGACCAACATCGCCTTCTTTCAGCCCATCGTCACCTTCATTTTCTCCCACTTCGCCCATGTTGCGACCGACAAGCCCGGCAAGTCCCAATTACAGCCCGACGTCGCCAAGCTACTCTCCCACCTCGCCCTCGTCTCCTCGGCATTATTCACCGACGTCACCGGCGCAATTCAACTCACCCACATCTCCAAGCTACTCACCGGCGAGCCCCAACTACAGCCCGGCATCGCCAAATCTCCATGCGGGTGGCCCAACCTCGCCATCTTACTCTCCGGCGTCTCCTTCGTGGTCTCCGACGTCTCCCGAGGCTTATTCTCCAACGAGTCCAAGCTTCCAGAGGAGTCCTGGTGCGCAGCAGTCGCCAACTAGCCCAAGTTACTCGCCCACGTCGCCTGCTTTCTCTCCTCGCACGCCGGGTCCAGGAACGTCTGGAAACCAATAGTAAGTTTGATGTCTTGGATCTGATGACTGCAGTAAGCTAACAATGAACCAGTTCTCCCAACTCGCCGTCAAACGATTAATATTTCTTATTGAATAATGCATACATGGCACAGGTTGTCATTTCAGTTTTCATGGTTTTTGGTAGGGGCTTTTTTTTTTAGCATGATAGACCCACAAAAGAAGTTGGTATGGATTATATAACTAACAAAAACACGTTTGGAATTGACCTGGCTTATTTGCCCTGATATTCTCTCAGACGCTACGAGCTGTGACATGGTGAGGTATTGATAATTTTGGCTATTCGTTCCTGGTGTTTCCATGACGATATAAGTGTATAACAGAGTATAATATATGAATTACTGTTAGAACGACTTCTTTGCCTGATGATGCTGCCAGGAGAATGTGACTGGGCACACCGAGTTGGTCAAAACTGTGTTGCCTCAACTCTCGGATTAATATGGTCTGCACTTTCATCACAAGACATGCACATTCTGCCCTCTAGGTATCTTTAACGGGCCGCATAGGTCAACGCGATAAGGACGGGGATAGTTACAGAAGGAGGTGGCCATGTAGCCGGCCGACACGTCACATATAATACGGACCGTGTAGGAAGCGGGAGGACAACGGCATTCCCCTTAGCGAGATGTGGAGGTTACATTAGTACATATCAGAGGTATCTCAATGTATGTATCTCTTTAAACACTGTAAAGCTTGTGGGCCCTAAAGACTTATAAAAACTACTTAAATCTTGCCTAAACCTATATGTAATCTTAGGTATTTCTTAGCCCCGCAACCGTTACGCCGTCTAAAGAGGTCATTTGTTTGTATCGACATGCGGGCCGGAGAGTTTTTTCCAAGTTATCCGGGTGTGACGACGTTTCGGGTTATACAGCCTTTGGCAGTCGTACTTATGAGTGTAAGACTACCAATAATAGAAGCAAAATAAGAGAGAGAATTGATAATTGCGAGAGTTTGTTGTTTAAGCTCCCCAAAAAATGCAGCCATATCACATGATCAGTGACGTCTGCACGAGCTACGAGCTTCATTTAACCAACCCACCAACAGAGCAAGGGGGCCCAACAATCGAACCTCTTAGCTTGATCGAAAGTCGAAAAGAAGACGCCATTCATACACTAAAGAATAGAGAGGAGGAGGGCGACAGGAATGGTTAAATGACCAATGCTACTCACCGACTTAATAAACAATGACTAAAACATGTATACATGAATCGGACTCAGCTCGCACTAAACAAGAGGGCTGAGGCTAGTACGATACATGCAAATACTGGGCGCTTAAATTCAGCTTGACGATATGTTTCTTTAGTGGGAGATTCTGTTTAAACTCTGCCTTACCTTAATTGCTACGAGAAAGAAGAAGAGGATTATGTCCTTAGCATCGGTCTGATGCAAGACCTCCGCCACATTGTTGGTCGCATATAGACAAAGAGGCCGGTTTGCACAGACGCTCCTTTCCCCATATAATAGAGGCAGTGACATCAAAACCGCGTGCACTGTTCTCATTGACGTCTACAAGGCGTTTTCTTCTCTCCCTTTGATCCAAAATGAGGCTGTAAAACAATGAAAGTGAAACATTTTCCGCTTTGTTGCGTCGTTGGATGTGTTGGTTGTGGCTTTCGTTAGGGTCGCAGTTATGGCCGTGGCGTAGCGTGGCGTAGGGGGTCGCAGATGTGGCCAAGGATCAGTGTAACTATTGGTGGGGCTAACTTAAACCAACTTCAACTATCAAAGGGTCCATATTAACAAGATCCATTGGAAGACAACTGAATAAAATGTATACTATCGTGCGAGAATTAAGACCAAGAATAAGAGAGGCCAGCATTTGTCCACCAAGTAGAAGCAGAAGTTAAGAGAACAAGCGAAGAAACCCCAGTTCCTTGAAATCTCGCCTAGGGACGATGGACACATGGGATCCTGGTCTTTCTTATCCACACGCCCCAACTCACACTCCTCTCCAACTCAATCCAGTCAAAGGCATTAATCCATGTTCAACGGCTCAGCAGAAAAAGTAAAGATGAAATTCAAACTATCAGGGAAAGTAGATAGATAGATAAATGAAGAAGAAACAAAATGACCCTAAAAGATCTCGTCTGATTTCCGGTAATGACTGTCTCACACTCTCGTCTGTGCTGTTCTGGGAGTCCTAGTTTGTCGCCAAACAACTCCAGGGATACCACGGTCCATCTATGGATTCATATATCAATCCAAAATGATACAAAAAATCCCCTCCATGTTTGTCTGGATCAATCGAAACCATCTGCAGGTCTTGACAATCTGCTCATAGTTTCTCTCCTTTTCTTCGAGGGTAACGTGGATCGCTGTATATAGCACTCATTAGCTATACTGTAATATGAAGGCTCGCTTTTAAAGGGAAACTCAAATACCAACCTACTAGGTCGCCCGAGGGGGATTGGGGCACTGGGGACGTCCGCAGTAGCCCTCCCACGTCGTGGAGCCCTGATCAGTGACGTTGCTCATGCATCGGCAACTGGTACCAGGCTGAGGATCAAGGTTAGAAACAGTGCAGCCGCACTGAGTCCAATGTTGAGTGGTTCTCCAGTAGCACATGGTTGATAATGCTTCAAGTTCAAACTGAAAGGGTTGGTACAGGACAGTGGTTGTCTGTTCTTAAAGATTAGACTTTGACTTGGTGCTTCAATATATAGGACTGACCTGGCGTTGTGCGAGGATGCTTGTTTGGCAGCCGAAGTTAACCTCAATAGATGGCAGGCAGTCCACAGCCGTGATCCGAGAAGTTTGTGTGAGTATTAGGTCACACTTGTTCCGACGGGTGTGGCTTTGTGTATCGTGTGGGAATAGGCTTGCTGCCGTGATAGACTAATCAAGTTCGACACCAAAAGATGGCTGAACTATGGGGCTGAAGTTGACGAGCAAAGATGTCTTGTAAAGAAATCTTGGTTTGATGTTGTAGAAGATTGAAGTGAGGACGGATGATTGAATCGTTGCTGAGTTTGAGCTGTGATTATTGAATTGAGGTAGATACCTTTGGCCCTTATATAGTTGGTGACACGGTCCCGAGGGTTTGGAAACGATTATGATAGAGCGAGGCAGTTTGCTGTCCATGACCCTATGTGCGCAGGTGCCTAGGAGATCCCACAATGTCAAAGTCGAAATAACCCTCACAACGACAGCAAGGAAGATAGATTGTTGGTCGTGTTTGCTCTTCTTAGGTGTTGAGAGGCCGGGAGCTGGGTTGCTTAGATAGGATGGTTGGTTAACTACCTAGTCTGTTGGTTCCAGGTCGGCCAGGGGGTGAGGCTTGGAGGGGGTGTGTGTTGGTGCGCGAAATGTACTGCTAAGCACTCCTCTTCCTTCTCGGCCCTCAGTCCCCGCAAACAACGCAGAAAAGAGGCGAGGGGAATTCTGGAAAAGGAGACAATCAACTCGTTAAACTGAGATATAACTTCCGGCCCCAAATTAGGTAGCTTGTGTGCCGCAACACCACGCTCTGTTGACAGGCTGGTCCAAGGATCAACTTATGTCAAGGCACATCAGTCCACAAAGGGTTTTGACCAGACCAACAACATTAGGCTTCGATCGAGGTCTGAGAGCCCTCAAATTCCACGCGGTGTGACTGCTGAAAGAGAGTCTGCGAGCCATGTTGGGTTCAATGGGGCCCTTTGTATGATGGGGCATCGTGCATCCACACTCCGCAGGCATGTTCTTCTACATTGAGGGGAACCACCATCATGCATCCTCCATCTATCTTCAATATCATGAACGCAGCCAGGAGGGCCAATAGTTGCGATTTCAGTAGCATCTGTTGGGTTATTGGGTACAGTTTGGTAGGTACTCTTGCCTACCGTCCATGGCAATGACCGCTCATGCAGCAGCCGGTGAACACTAGGTACTCAGCTTGGTTTCGCAATTTTGTTGTACAAGACTTTCTCAGGGACGTATGATAGATAGGAAATCAGGGCTGCCTTCTGTCTGTTAGCTCAAGTGTCGCAAAATGCTCCGAAACTGATATCTACAGATCTCCTGTATTTGTAATCGAAAGCATGCGTCAAAGATCTAAGCTCCCTTGCTAGTTGACAGCTTGGTCAATCAGTGAGAAAGCTCACTTAGAGTTCCCGCTAGGAGAGCTGCAGACCTAACGTTCAGATGACAGCTGGTACCCATGCTTTGTCAAAATGCTACCATCCATTACTCCAAAGCCTCCAGAGTTCTGAAGCTGAACCTGACCCGGAGATGACACAGGTAATTGGTATTCTTTAATCAAACAGGTTCACGGCTTTGCCGAAGTCAGCTTTTTTTGCAGCTGCCACATGGGCGTGACAGATGCCCTACCCACCCACCTCTTAATGCCTCTCCCGCTGTCGATTTCAATCGCAACCAACAACATCGGCTTGTGCCATGACGCCACAGAACTTGTCTTGTTCATGAATGCGGGCCCCCAGATGCTTTCTCGATGCCCCCTGGTCACCTCCTACCTCATTCTTCGGCACATCTTGAGGAAAATTTCTTCCTGCGTGTGTTTGTTGGTTGGGGTTCTGCCATTGTTCCTTGTTCTTGGCTACGCTAAGACGCGAGAGGCGTTAAACGCCTTGTGGAGCTAGCGGATGTTGCACATGATCCGTGAGTAGACCATTAATCCTTTTGTAGATTAGGCAGTCAACGGGATGTAGGGTCGTTCTGGGGTTGTCAAAGGTCAAAGGATCAGGTACTAGCCGTGTGAAAGCGGATAAAGAAAGACTGCAGATTGGCGTCGACCTCTCATATTTGGCCATCTCAACACCATTAGGAGATTCATAGTGTAGTATCACAACATGACAGCGGCCCATGTGAATGGGCATGTGCGTACCCGCGCTTGTAGCAACGGGCTTGACTATCGTCCCGAGCTTGACGCGGCGGATGAAAGCGACCTTGTTACTTGTTGGGACTTTGCACCTCGTCAAGGCGGCTTGTCTGGAGTGATTTCATGTGGATATGGGGGCCAACTCATGCGCGCGGGCCGCTCAAGGCACAAATGAGAATACCGGTGACAAGCCAACAACATCTGTAGATGCCAAGGGAAGTATATATAAGTATATATCGGCTGTTCCTGATACTGGAAATGTCTTCAGCGATCATTAAAGAAAGTGTGAAGCGATGTAGCCAACCGTGTATCCACTCCTCGTAAAGACGGGGATGATTCCTGATTCTGCGTCAGGTCTCTTTGTTCTCTTCTCCACAAATGGTATTATCTGCGCCTTGCTCTCGACTATGAGGTCGTGCATACGGAAACGAACGACATGTAGTCTGGTATAGCTTCACACAATTCCGCGCTGCTGCATGACTCGATGCACGACGGCCGAGGTTTGTTACACATGGTTGTGCTTGACTATTCCATTCTTGATATTGAGAAGTGTGACGAAGTTGAAGCTTGTGCGTTCCACTTTCCCGTATGCCCCATGTTGTGCCGTGCCATATCATGCCATGTACAAGTGAGCATATGCCGGTTTTTCCATTCGGGTCTTGGGATCTTCATCAAAGAGTTGTGTGGGCGTGAAACTATACGTCGAGTGATGATGCCGACCCGAGCCAATATCGACATGGGAGACAAAGAACACTTCACTGTTGGTGGTGAAATTGAAAATAACTGCCGTTGTAGGCTGAGCGATGATCTGAAGTATAATTCGTGTACCTTGCAGTATCTGAACGCCTTCCTTACAGTGCTGACCTACCACGTTCAACATCCTTCTGTACATACTAAAGCAGGTCCGATGGCTTCACTTAGAGAGCTCTTTCCTACTACAAAGTACTGCTGAACTCTGATTGGGCTGAGCATGCTCAAGGCAGGCACTACCCCTGTCATGAGGCGCTTGGAGGCTGTTGTTTCTGGAGAAACTCAGATCACATTAACACTGTGCTAAGATGCAGATGGCACCAGTCAAGCACAGTGTTCAAGAGGGGTCGCACCTCACTTCCTTGTTCTCCAGGTGGGGGCCGATCCACCCCTGTTCTTTCCTGCAGCTAAGGTTGGGTGTGATGGCGCGCGGTTGTACCTTACCTTGTCTTCACATCAACGCGCCTCAACCCATCACAGCAAACCTCCAGCCGATGACTCGATAATTTGACTCCAGCGGCGCTTTTCTGGCGCGGTTGTTGGTAAATCGACTGCTTCACCCTCGGCTGGCCCACTTTGTACGAGATAACCCCCGCTGCGTCTGCGCCTGCGCCTACACCTGCAACCCCCTTGTCGACGTTCTCCTTAAAGGCTTCAGTTGTGTTGGTTTGGGTTGCGCCTGGTATCTCATGAACCTTGCGTCTCTCCTTGGTCATTTGCGTTCCGGATGACCTCTCGGAGCTCAGAACAAAGTGGGCAACACACTAGATCAGCATGCAATAGAGTCTCCTCGTCACACACTCGATGGCCCTTGGCATGGCTCTCCTCCGATCTTTCCCTAGAGCTACAATGTGATTCTCTTCACAGGTCTGGCCGCTTTCATCTTGGTGTCGTCAAACCCTTGAGCCCTAAGGAACCGAGAGGATTGGCCCGTCTGGCTTGTATCTGCGGCCCTAGGATCTTCCCGTCGAACAGCCTCATGCAGCCTTGAATACGACCTAATCCTTCCATAGCCCCGAAGGCTGGCAGAACCTAAGGAACTTCAATAGTCACATATGTGCAAACTATTTGCTTGGTTTCGGTCGGCCGCGGCCCGACTTAGGGTGCCGACACGCAACCACCATCATGCATCTGTGTCTGCCCCTTTCGAGACCCCGTAAAGAGACCCTGGCACATGGTGTATGAGTCAAGTGATTAATACTGCATTCTATCTGCATTGCACCTTCCAACTTGGACTTATCGGACAAGCGTTGCGAGTTGCAGCCTTGATTAAGATCACCCAACAACTCTCATCATCTCGTTGTACATCCAATAAGTTACATGCAAAGTGGCTCCATAAATGGTCTGGCTCATGACTGCACGCTCAATCGAGATGAAGCCGATGCAGAAGAAGGCACTCTAGTTCCAACAAATCTTAATCCTCTCACACCTCGACTGACATCAAGGCACAGGGCACGGGACGGCACGGATAACACTAGTTTCAGTTATCCTTATTAGCTGCTCATCACACTTCATCCTTGCTTTGCCTGTTGGTTCTTCATGTGTCCAAGTACAGAGAAGTTATCATCATGCACATATCGATAGTCACTCATGTTGATATTGACGCAACAGGGGCCTAGGTCTGGAGTACATCAGCCGGAGTCACCGCGGTCACAACATGCAGGGAACTTGTATTTGCCCGGAAGTAATTCGAGTCACCCGGACTAGTCTTCGACGCAAACCAAAGCTCTTGTTGGTGACCAGAGTGATTATAATGCAGCAACTTTGCTTCACTAACACCCACACCTTCACTTTCGCGAGACCAAGCAACTTCTCCAGCTTTGGTCACCCGTACGTACGGCACGGTCCACCGCAGTATGTAAGTCTCATTAAGCAAGCTCGGAGTTCTCCTGATTCGATTCGGCGGCCCAGTCATACCAATGAGCCCACCAGATTTGCCAAATTGCGCTTCAAGGAGAAGTGTATATGGCTAAGAGCGCGCAAGTGCGCGTCTGCGGCTAGTAAATGACGTTGATTAGGCAGTCACAAAGCAAGTTTAAATACCAAGCCCCTGGTTGCCCAGGGGTGGTAGGGTTTAGCGACAGGCAGCTGCAACGGCGGCGCTTAGGAGTGAGTTGCCCTCATTGGTCAACCAACACATATGGTTCAACCCTGGTTGCAACCCAAAGGGATGGCGTCAAAGGGTAACTGAGTGCTCTCAGTTACAAGGTGCACAAAAAGATCAAAAGGACGAAGGAGTCAAAAATTTTCAGATTTAAGAATCCTCAGCTGGTGTCTGTCTCTATATGACCTTTTGACAGATTCAAAGCAGCAGCAGAAAGTCCACGCACTTCTAGCGAATCTCTAGAGCCCCAGGACGAAGTAAAGCTATTTTGATTTAGACAACCTTCCAACGATATCCACGCCTGCTGGTCTACATCAGCTCAGGGCTCTCCGACACGCAAACTCAAAACGTTCTTGAGCCACCAAACTCAGCTTCATACTCAGGTGTGGAAATTAAGGAGCTGACGACCCAACAACTCAGATCCCGGGTTTGCTTCAAAACCAAGAGACTAATGTAAAGAGATTTAGTAACTCCAGCCACGTCTCAACCAAGTGTAGCGCAAACGAACGATGATTCGGTGAAGCTTACCTCGGTGAAAACTGAATGACCGAATTCCGTTTTCAGTCACGTATCTCACTGGTCACTTGATCACATGACGTGGATGGAAAGAAACTCCTTGTACATGGGAAGATGCGAAGGCCAGGGCTTGAGACGTCGACAGGATGTGGGCGGAACCTAATCAAGCATGATACAAAGCTCGGCATTACATTTCTTTGCACCAGAAACCCGACCAACAGATCAATCCTGTGTCCTGTTATAAGGCCCATCCGTCTCGGGCAGATGGAGGTCTTGTTGATTGGCCGCCTGATGGCTTGTCTTGTTGGTTGTATCATGAGGTGGGATGAACAGGTTTCCATTCAAGAGGGATGGAAGGTCACGGAAATGTGTACGATGTTTTATCAGGGTACAATTGTTGACAGCGATTATGCGATATTGGCCTTTTCAATCGGGTCTTTGACTCGCCTTCTGCTGCGACCTGCCCGATTATCGACAAATATTTTATTTTCTTAACGCTGAAGGGTATCGACGTATTTGGCCCATGTCACTGCAGAATCGGCTTCATGGATTGGAAAGTGAGCTGAGGGCCAGCGCGAGAGATAAGCAGGCAACAGTCAAGGCAGAGACCGATAATAGGCTTTTCTGGCTGGTTGTATTGGAAGCAAGCGCTCCAGTCAGGAAGAGGCCTCGATCGGTTATGTTCGGTCCGTAAATAGGTGATGTTGTAGCAGCTGTGGGAAACCAAGAGTGAAATAGCCCTGATAGGTTACCAACACAGAAAGCAACGGGTTCCTACTAGATGACAGAATGCAACAATCAAGACACTTCCCGGCCTGCCATGCCTGCGTCCCCCGAAAACTACGTTGCGGCAGACGGGAAGAACACCGCATGACATGACGGCAGTTCCCCACGATCTGCAAATCAGTTGGCAGTCCCAGAACTGAACCGAACTTTCAACCTCTTCCGACTTGCTGGGATAATCCATGTTTGGGAACGGGAATCGCCTACTGGCTGAAATTCAGATACCTTGTACTTTGAATTCGTCGTTTAGGCATCTTGGCCCAAAGCCATCAGTTCACTTCGATATAAGGGGTTCAGAACCCACGCATCAGTGGATGATACCAGTAGATAGGGAGTTTCTCATCCTAATATAGCATAAAGTCTGGAATTATTATTATAGTCTTATATGAACTTGGGTAAATATAGTAATATAAACTTAGGTAAATGTGATAGCGGAAGCATACTGAATCACTGGGATATAGACGAGTCTGTGATGAGAGCTCTGATTTGACTCAAAGCAGCGTGAGAAACAACAGACTAGACAGCACAAAGCAAGGAATGACTCGAAGGTCGGTTTAACCAGCCTCGATCTTGTCCTTCACCTCCTTGTAGTCGTTCTGGATTTTGGCCATGTCTGCTTCATGCTTGTTTGAAACAGGCTGATCGACATCTTGACCGATACCAGATCCCATTGTTGGATCTGAGATGAGCTTTCCGAAGTCGTCAATTCGTGCCTGCAACTCCTTCTCTCGTTTTACGTTTCCTGGAGCTGAGTCTTCAGCGCCTTGATGGCACTGCTTTTGTTCCATTTCCTTTTTCATCTTGGCAAAAAAGTCTTTGACGTTGCCTTTGCTCTGACGCCTCTCTTTCCGCAATCTCTTGATGGCTGAGTCTTTGTCGCCAATCTCTTTGCCTTTTTCTCTAAGCATGGCATCATGAGAGTCGACGACCTAGATTGTTCTTCCTGTCTCGAATCTTCTTTGCTTTAGGACTCATATCGTCGTCTTCTCCATTTGATAGCAACTCGACCTCAACCTCCTGACTTTTGGAGGTAATGTCGGAACTTGCTGAACCCTTCTTCCATCTCACGCTTGCGCTTGCGTGATTCCTTGTCGGAGTGGCTGGTCTTCTCATCTTTCTTCTCTATATAACTAATGCTTACGAGAATTTGATTTTGCTATAAAATAGCATACTCACCACTAAACCAAGGCTCTGAGCCCTATTTACAACACAACTACAGGCTGTGTATGCTATTTGATATATAGGTCCTAGTATGCGTTATCTAGTATTAGCAGGTCTTAATGCAAATGGGCTTTACACGTAGCTGCTTTGAGAAGGTAATTGTTCCTGTGCTCAAGACAGAAAAATTTCATGGTTCCTCGAGATTTTCAAAGTTCAAAACTAGCTTCGTCCCTCTCTCTACAGCCGATAGTCAAAATGTAATATAGTTCATCTGCAGCAACCTTGTTTTCACACATACAAAAGCGATACCTGCTCAGCAGATAGCTTCCACTTCTTCTTCCTTCAACATACACAAGCTGAGACATCTTTGACCGACCTACCGAGCTTCCATGTTAGTTAACCTGCCTAGATTCTCGCTCTGATCCCTCTCGCTGATATTAATCACAGCTATACTATCGCGATGCCTATATGCAATAGCCTGCAGTCGGCGCACGGGCCTTATTGCCTAGGGCCCCCATACTGACCTCCTCTATCAGCCCTGCCCCTAGAGAGACTGGAGAAGAAGACCTTGCGGATATCCGTACGAAGGCGAGAGCAGTCATAGATCCTCTTGATAAGTCGGACGATGCCGCTCAAGACAGACAAATAATAAAATAAAGAATGAAATTAATTGCAAGAGAAGCAGGAAGAAGATGGCACTAGCATGACTAGTTTAAACTCCAGATTTAAGAACTCTGGACGAATTTTGAGATTTATATGTGATTCACGTATCAATGTGATATTCTGGCATAAAGAATGAAAGTGATCCAGAGGCATAGAACTACTGCAAAGGCCGGCGCCATTAATTGCCAAACTTTAGGATCAAATGCCTAAAATCCCACATGAGAATAGCTTCCTTTCATCAACATCATCACAACCAATCGGAGGCGCTTCAGGCCTTGATTACCACACAACCACACCCTGCGCATGCTCCTTTATAGCAAAATCAGATTCTCGTAAGTATTAGCTATATAGCGCTGTATCTTTTATTTATTTGCGACTGTTTTTGGAAGTTTGGTGATGATTTCTTGCTTCTTTCTTTGGAGGTTCTTTCTTGGTTATATTTTATCCCTTCACCTTTTCCCCTTTACCTTACCCAAACTCGATTACTAAAAATCTCACAAGAGGTTCACTTCTTTTCTTAGCATGCGCAGGGCGTGATTATGTGGTAATTAAGGCCTGAAGAGTATTTGTTGGTAGTGATAATGTCAAGGAAAGCTATTCTTATGAGATTTAATCCTAATGGCAGTTAAGAGCAAAGACTTCCTATACTACCTATACTAAAGAACTTAAAATTATATAAGTTTAGGTAAGATT
>JABCJY010000872.1:0-24311 GCA_013184415.1 Fusarium concolor
GGGCATTGTAGTGGTAGTATGCAGACATGATGTGAGTCGGTCGCGATTATGCGTGTCGAGAGAAATTCCGGAGTTGTTGCGGGATTAATTGAGTCGAGCAAAATAAACACAAGGGAAGTGTTTATTAAAGTCGTCACTTTAGTCGTGGTAGACAGATCCAAGAAGTCGCTGAATAGTTACTGGTGAAAGTAAAGTGTTGTGTTGTAGAGGAGAGTGAGTTTGTTGGTTGATGTAGATTTTTGGGTGACGGATGAGGAGAGTTGAATTGTGGGAAGCGAAGCGAGGCGAGGTACGAGGGGAGGGGCGGAGTGCGAATGGAAGGTGACGGGCTGGCTTTTGATAAGTAAAATGGAAAATAGAAAGTGGGAAGGGACGGGCAGGTGTACACCGGGGACGGCGGGCGATGAGTCTGTTGGTTGGGGACACTGTGAGCCCGCTAGTATCCACAGCATCCAGTCTTGACCCCACATGAAGCGCCTGCCGAACCAGGAGAAGAGTGTGCGACCTGATTCTGGCAAATCATGCCTTGCAAACGGTGGCCAGGACGTCTTTGCCACTCTGCTATGATTGGCACGACCAGAGAGTAGCGTGTGCCACAGTGTAATCTTGGTGGCATGCTGCTAGGCCATCCTGGTCAATTTGGGTAGGGATGTTTGAAGACGGCACGGTTTTAAAGGCAGAGACAAACACAGTACAGGCAGCGTGTTCCAGAGCTAGACAGCACACACTTCTGCTAAGAGGCGGAGTTCACGCTACTTGTCCTATTCTGGGCTCACCTGTACACCTCGCGGTATCTGAAACTCAGCGCCTACCCACCATGGGTGCATGCTACAGCACCCACACACGACCAAGCCCAGTGTTAAATCACTGTCGGCCCTCTCGGGTTTCCCCATTCCAGCCTTTGTCACTTGACGTTCTTCTCTCAGCTTTGTCCTTGCTAGTGCTGGCTCCAAACTTGGATCGTGAGAGAGGACCTGGGGCCTGCTAGTTTAGCAGCTCTTTCCTTCTGTTCAGGCCAGGGGTGCGCATTGCTCATCAGGTGAGTGACGAGTGACGGAATCTATCTACTGTCCTTATCCATACCTAAACGCACAGTGAGGGGAATGACAGCAGCAGTCTCAGTCTCGGTCTCAGTCTCAGGCACCATCTTGACCGCGTGCTCTTCAGCCTGCAAGCTCCCACTCTGCCATTGCAATTCCCCTGTACTAGCGCAGGAAGCCCCTTTCTGTCCGTCCCCTTCAGGGCTCTTGCAGCCGTAATTAGGCGCTATGCCCTGCCGCAGCATGCTAATCTTGCCAATTGATTGGATTGCGCGCCAGCTTGTTTGTTGACATTGTGAAATTGTTATTATCCACTGCTTGCGCGCTTCACTGAGATGAAGGTACGGAACGATATTGCGTTTCTCATCTGCGACGTTAATGCCCCGCAATCTTTTATTACCACGGGCGCATGTATCTGATCTCGTGTATTGGGGCGGCTGAGGCATGGTATCATCAAATCCTGGATTCTTGTTTGTCCAACGGGCAGATATCTCCACGGCCGTTGGCTGAAGTGAGGTAACTTAAGGTGCAGTCAAGTGCAAGTGCGTGCAGTGCCGAAACAGCCCCAGTCGCCGAACGGGCAGTCAATCGACCATCGCGGGACGGGAAGGGAAGGGGACGGAAGAGCAGGGTATGGAGTAGGGCTTCGTGAATGAACGAACGTTCGGGGGGATGGCGATGCGTTGTGATGGGTTGCTTGCTAGGTTGGCTCAGGTGTGATGGCGGTGATAGACGGTACCTTGCGAGGCAGTGAGCACTAGCCTCTAGGCTCTCTCACGATACTGCACTGTGCATGACCGTCTATGGAGCCATTCCCGACCACCAGAGCAAAATGAGGGAGGGTTGGTAAGGCCTGTGACTGGGCGGCCTCGAAACCCTTCCATGTCCCTGTCCTCAATGGTTCTGGACATGGGTCCGTTGGAAACGTGGCGGGCTGGGCTGGGCAAAGGCAACATCGCTGTTGCACTGTGCTATTCTGCCATGGCTCCTCCTGTGTGCAGATCGCACGTATCCCTTTCTCTTTGTTTTCTTGTGTGTTGTGCCCTGGACAGCCGCCGAATGAAATGCTGTTGATAATCGACACTGTTTCCCCAATATCGTCGGACTATCATCAAAACAGTCTCAAGGGTTCTCCGGTGCTAAATATCGCCACGAGAGGCAAATCAAAAGAGAGCGAGATCATCGTCATCTGGCTTCTGGAAGGCTTATGTGACGTGCCGTGACGTTAATCTGGATTATTCTCGACTTTAGGGTAGTGGTTTGGGAGGCATAACAGAGCCCAGACCTTCAACGCCAACCTCGTTTGAAATGAGAGGTTGACAAGTCCGATTGTAGAAAGCTTGTAAAGCACAGTGGCGTCGACTTTGACCTTGAAGGGTAAACCGCCCACACACAAACGGACCCCAGCCCCAAACCCCAACCAACGTCTTCAAGCTGCATGTTCTATTCTGTGTGCATTGCATCTGTAGAATGCACTGTATGTACGGCAAACTCGCCCTGTCCGAAGACTGTCCTTGGCTAGACGCTCCACGCAGCCTTCACGCAGGAACTCTTTGTCGGTCATGGCGGTCGCAGCACCTTTGCGGGCGTCTACCGGAACATCAACAACAATAGTCGTCGATAACTGTGGATATGCATGCGTACAGGGTGAGATTGTGCGCGGTGTGTTACAGAAGACAAACGGATACCCGTACAATGCCTCTAGTAAAAGCGTGAGCATTGGCAATATGCAGCAAGTGACGACGGCGGCAAAAACCTATACACAACCCAGTAGCGTAGGGTAGTTCGTTATTTGGATGTTTGGTTGATAGCATCTCGTCAATCATTTCATCATCTCTAGAGGTCGTCTTGCCGCCAGCCTCATCTTATCTTACATGCCAAACGGGTTCTTGTCCTATTCCGCATCTGCACCGAATGCACCACACCATTTCACTGCCGATAGAAGGTTGATGGATGATTATCTTTGGACATGATAACTGCAACTGCAACTGCGACTGGCTCTTGCGCAATCCAACCTCTCGATCTCGGTTAGATCGTCGTTGGTCTTCATCAAACCCAACACCCTGCCATGGCATGCCCTGCCTCAACGTCCAAGCGTCTCATCAGGCTTTTGAAGATTTATGTACCTATTGATACCACGCCACGAGAAACCATCCAGGGCTCTTCTCTTGTGTCATTTGCCAGGCCATCATGCGGGGATGGGCTGGTCTATTTTCGGGCTGTGAAGGCCTGTCCTGTTAGCGGATGTCTAAACCTGCTCACTCTTGTTCTTCTTCTTTTTCGGGTGGGGTGCTGACTTCGTCTACGCCGATCGCTTCAACGTGTGGGTGGTCCCTTCATTGAATTCCTGTTCCTGGAGAAAGGGTCCAAGCCCAATCCCGAAAAGAATTCGAGACATTCTTCCAAATCCGTGATGCTTTGCAGTCTCGGGTTTCCTAGCGCAAAGCATGCGGTAATTCTAGGCGAGTCACACTAATGAATAAACAACTATAAAGTTAAAATTAACAGATCCAAAACTCTCAGCGGCTGGAAGCTGGCTGGTGCTGGTTGACCAAAGCATCGGTCCGGTAATGTACCCTCAAGGGATTCTAGAGACAAAGACGTTATTGCGTCTGTGTGTCCTGCAGACAACCCCTGTTTGAATGCTCAGACATCGGCATTCAGACTCAACTTTGACTGAATCAACTGAGTCAACATTTTAGACTCCTCAAAGACAAGAGACATTTTGACACAAAGGGAAAAGTCAAGCTTTGGATCTGCCCACATTGACGCAATCGGCCAGACCTACGTAGTAGTCGAGACGACCCTACCTCTAACCACGATCTCAGCAATCGACAACATATGCACGCATCTAATTAATCATTCACAACTATTCGACATGTTTATCATGGGTTCTCCAAAACATGAGATGAGGCGATTATCTGATGCATACGGCATGCCATATCTCATCGCCACACCGCTATTTCTCACAGACGATGGATGGCCTGTTTCTGTCTCGCCGGCTAAGGCGCCTGACTTCGTGTCTCACCCTGCGGAGAACGAAGGGAACTGGTGCTTCTGTGAGGGTCCGAGCTCCCAGCCTAGACCGCGCCACCCTTTGCTTCAATGCGAGTCACCCCGTGCGCCACATTTTGCGGAGAAACGGCGACCCAAGCCCCGGGCTATGACTGATCGCGTGACTTTCAACTTCGCAGCTTCAGCCCTGATTCGTCACTGACCTTTGACAACAAAATTACATAGCTCATCAAAAACAACGCCAGGCATCACAGACAGATGACAGAGACACAGAACATTACTACAGAAAGCTGTTCTTAGTGACATAGACTAGCATTCTCGTCACCATAATTCGACGCTTAACAAACATGGTGCAAAAAGGACTTTAAGTACACCAAGCCTCCCACTTGCAAAAATATAGATTCCAAGCAAAATAAAACATACAACAGCGGGGATTCGCTGGTCGTCACCGACCCAACTACTAATCCGCCCCTTATCAGCTTATCTATGGGAGAGCGGACGGGATCCCGAGTTCTCTGATAGGTATGATCGTATGTACTTGGTTCCTCTCTTTCTGTAGTACATGTCGCTTCCCGGTGAATGCGTGGTATACTATTGTAAGCCGATATTTGAAGTCCGAGTGCGAAACTGCATTGTTCTATGTAGACCCCCGCGCTGATTAGGACCAGCTATCTCTCGAAAGAGACCACCACAACCCGTGTACTTCTCCAAGTGTGCGTGAAATTAACAAATGACGTGAGATACATGTGGATCACGACGCTTCTTCACTTTCACTACGCGGCATATGGACTATGTTTTTACTAGAATATTAATCATTCTCCCAACTAGGGAATTCAACAAGTGCCTTTCCATCCTGATTCTCCTCCCAATGCATTTTACTTCATTGGGCTGATAAAGAAGTGATCATTCGTCATAGCTTTAACCTGAAACTTCATCCCGACCTCAATATGCCCCTCGGCGCTCGGTGCACAAAGCATTCCAAAACTCGGCTTGAACTTGAGTCCAGGGTCAATTCGTCGGTACTTCATCATCTGATTCCAAGGCTGACGGGGGTGCTTTTCCGCGGTAATCGGGTTGACGTTGGGGACCTGGCAGCGTAGACATCGACATACAACGTCGAGATCAAGGCGATGCTCACCCTCTCCGATTTGCAGTGTCTTCCATCCATCTTCAACCCATGGAACACTCCCACGGATAATAATGTTTGGGCGGAAGCGGTCAATCTCAATCTTTTCTTCACCAGCTTGGGTGAGGCGATCATTGAGCTCATTCATACTCGCCATAGAGGTAACCTGATAGGAATGCTACATTAGTACATGGTCTGCTGTCAGGCTTACAGCTGTTACTTACCAGAACAGGCATCATGTCGGCAAACTTGGTAGCCTCGATACGGCCAAGACGCTGAGGAGTTCCGTTACCACGGAGGACTCGAGCGGTAGGGCCCTTGTACATCAAACGGACATCCATATTCAGAAACTTCGAGATATGCTTGGTAAGACTCTCTGGATATTCCCATGCATCAGTTTCCTCACTCCAGATGGTTGCCTTCGTCAGTTCAGTGTTGCTCTTTAGCCACTGAGTCGTTGGATGGGCGGGTATCTCAATTTTGTGTTCGTTGAGAGTGATTGTCAGTGTGTCGGCATCGGCATTCCATGCCGTATGAATAAGGGTCATGTTTGAATTTGTCCGGATGGTGATGAACTCGTGCTTTTCCGCAGTGACGAACATCCAGTTACGATCCAGGTCCAGGCCCGTTCGTAAAAGCTGCGTGGACTTTATATCGAAACCGCGACATGACTTGATTGGATATATACGAAGGCGAACAATCTCATCGTCGGCTGGCAAGGGCAATGACCTGGAAATAGAACGACTGGTGGGATTGCGAAAGAGGATGAAGAGAATAAGGAGAGGCAAAATTGTCGAAGCAGCAATTAACAGAATATTCCCCAGTGAAGGGTTATGTCCAATATGTAGTACATCCATCGCGATGATGATGTTCTTGTGAAGTTAGCTTAAGAGATGGAGAAGAAGAAAGCGTAAAAATGACGGAGGCGGGAAAGCCGGAGAATTTAAACATGACCGAGCTTCGCGCCCTTCGTCCCGAAACTCGGGGCACTAGATGCAGTATCTGTCATACAAATTATGAGGGGCAAAATGTTCATATTTTGAGTTGATCGATAAGCATATTGCTATAGCAATTGTTGAGACATCCTACCTGATCTTAGGGGAATTGCTAATGTGTAAGCTAGAATAAGCTAATGGACAGAGTTGTAATTAGGCCGAAATCGGAATCGCAACTGTGAGTTATTCCTGCTCAATTGATTATTCGACTTGGAGTTTTTGGATACTGACATGTAGGATGTGGGGCCTGAGAAATGATTCCAAATAGTACCTATCTCTGTAGGCGGCGTAAAGCTAACAGCGATATAATCACAGACTGCAGTTTCGAATCTGATTCAACAGCCACGAATAAAAAGCTAATTATCAGGATCAAGTGTAATGCGTGACTGTGTGACTTGTGTCCTTAACATGTTTTTATCCAATGCTCACATTCTCCTTCCATTATGACTTGCGCTCAATTCGGATGGCCCTCTTTCAGGCACTTCTACTATTGATATCTTCTTATATTGTCACGTTGCATCCTTAACCTTGCTCTCGATGCCTTTCTTATTTACTTCCGAAGTCCCCCCTGGGGGTCGGGTTTGTGAAAGATTCAAAGACCTATAAGACCAGGGCCATAAAGCATTCACACACAAGGAAGTCAAAGGCCATATTCCACTTAAATTGTCTGTTCGAGTAAAAGAGGATTTCTCAGGATAACTATATTAGAGTGGGAATAAAATGACTGTTCCCATATGTCTGACCTTGATCTACTATATAAGGTTTGTTGGAACTGCATTCTTTGATGGCCATGCTGGGTGAACCTAGTATCCGGAGCTTTAATCATGAACTGGGTCAGTTTTAGAGATCTATGCGTTATCTATTATTACAAACAAAGCATACCACAATATCTAAGAAGTACCTAGGTTATAGACCTGGTTTTGGTAGTACCCTAAAGTTTAGTATTGCAAGATAGAGGCGTTCTGGGTTCCCATCCCCTTACCTTCTGTCTCCCTTGCTGCATAAATTCTCTAGTGATAAGCTTAGATTCCTGATATTCCTTAAGGTTGCTAAACGGAGTCTCCTGCGTATAAGTTAGCGCCCCTATGGGTGATTTCAAATCCATCAGACCGTTTCGCCAAAAAGCAAGTGTAGAAGTTGAACGCCCCCGTTCAACATTTACCCGCTCGGCCCATTAGCCGGAATAAATCTTCGATCATACACAGCCTCGTGGAGAAGCTAGTTGTGTGCCTTGCTGGTGTTAAATTAACGAACTAATGAATGAGGTTTGTTGCTGTACGAGGAATTTCAAATGTCTTTGTCTTGGTGTGCTGTTAACCTGAACCTAGCTAGACTGGGCTGAATGATAAGGAGACTCGCTTAGCAGGAAATCTAAAATGCCTTCCCCTAGTCTTGACTGACTCTTTGGTTTGTAGGCCCTCGTACTATGAATCGTTCTAAAGAACAGAGTTGTACAGGGATTCATAGCAGCCTAAAACGCAGTGATGTGCTTGCAAACTCACCAGTGCTAGCTTCGACATAGGCGTGCCGCATTTCTCGTGAATGAGTGTTTTAAGACACAAAGACCCTGTGTCAGAAACAGAAACAAGAAGGTCTTTTGGTTTTGCCACATGATGCCAGATGGTGGACCATGCTGGGTGCAGTGATGCACTTGCAATGCTCTTTGAGAACCCAACACCCTCTTTGAGCTGCATGAGTGATCCTTTCAAGTCGATGAACACTATGATTAATTTGCCAAGTCATGTTAGCCAGAAAGACGGTGATTACGGCTCGGGCGGTTCCAGTTTGGTGTTAGTCGTCTCTAATACACAAAGAAGAAGTGGAAAAAGATGGTTTGGACAAAGAGGCAGTGAAACAGATCCAAAAATGTGCGTGAGTAGCCTGACCTATCCATGGGTCGTTTCACTGTTTCACTACCAGTCATAAGGCTGTAGCCTTTGTGATTTTGTGTACCTGCAACTTGGCAGGCTGATTGATTGATTGATTGATTGATTGGTGTGGGGGGCTGTGCAATCTGCTTACACTTAAAACTGCCCCGCGAAGCGCCTTGCCTATGCCCAATGTTCAAGGTTTCTAACCATTAGATTTCCAATTCATTCAAATCTCTCAAATTTCCCCTCAACTTTCAACACTATCGCGCATCGAAAAAAAAGAAACAACCCTATAGACCTATCCATCATGGGGGAGAATCTCATCATTTATTATAATGACTCCATCGACTCGGATAACCTGGCTGCGGCCATGGCCTTGTGGAAGGCGACATTCCAGAGGGAAAAAACCCGTGTGATCTGGATTCTAGAGCCTCGCCAGGTGTGCTTTGGACTGTCTATGACAGGAGAGCAGGTATCCAAATGCAAGGATTTGATACAACGGCATTTCCCATCTCTCGGAAACCCTTTCAGAGTCCTTTTGGGTGGGCTCATCAAGCAGAAGGATCTTGATGATAACAAGGATCTATCAGATGCTGATCGCGAAATCGTAGGCATTTCCCTCAAAGTTTTGAATTTTGAACTTTGCTAACCTTTATTATCAGTTGCAAATGGCTGTGAGGGCAAAATTTGGCTCAAGACAGGATGCCTCGCTCCACGGACGTCTAACAGCCTGGGACTTTGCATCCTGTCTTGCCGAATGGTCAAACAATGCGCCCAATAAAATATTCGTGGACTATGACAGTCTACAAGAGATCGAGAATCCTGTGAATCTAAATTTCCACCATCATGAAGAGCTGGTCAACCGCAGCGAATTCGAGCTCATGATGTACGATGGTATCCTGGCAGTGTCGGATTTCGAACAACGAACCCAACACCTTCGAGGTTGGTATGAGAGATGCATCAACCGACTTGAGCGACATCAGGGCAACTCACAGACTGAGGTGAAACCGCTTTTTATGAGTTCTGTGTGGGATGAGATCGAGGCTGCGGAAAGCATTCGTTTCTTTGGAGGCTCTTCGTTGAGAATTCTACGGCAGTTCCTCGAGAGAGGATTAGCTAACAAGACCAAGTGCCACCTGCAAGTGGTAAGTTTCAGCTTTGAAGTCCTTCTGATGAGATACTTACAAAGTTAGGGTTCCTGCGACATGTCGGCAAACCTCTTTGCTAACCAGTTCAACATCGCTCTCAACCAACAAGCAGCCAAGATTGTGCTCGATCGATCCACAGAGTTCGCAGAATTCACCGTCGTGCCTTCACACACAGCACAAAGTATAAAATACTCAGCACTAGGTCTGAAACAAATCGGAGGCCACTGCCTAGAGAAGCGCATTCTGGGTTTCAACTGCCATGAAGACCCCGCTAAGATCGTCACCAATCAAGTATCGCTGGAGGAACAATACTCAGACAAAGCCTATTCCATGCCAGATTTGACCGCATTTTTATGTGCGCTTGTCCCAGGGCACATGGGATCGAAGTCAGGATTCATAGAGGTTGACGAGAAGGCCAGTGGCACGCTTCTCTTCACACCATCTAGTAATGGAATTCGGATGTTTGATATGAATGGCCCTAAGGAGTTCGGCGAGTCTCAGGTCAAGAAGGTTTTCGAATCGATAGCACGGGGTGAAGTGTTGCTGTGACTAGAAACAAGTTTGATATCAGCCGGCGTATTAGAAAGCTGGTATTACTTTCGATAGCTTCTTTGCGCATACAGACATAATGCCAACCAATAGAGAGAAAGGTTAAACTTCTTAACACAACAGAACATGACTCGTGCCTCTAAAGGCAATGTGAGACTCAAGACCAGAGGACGATGAAGCAGAGTATGGTGCTCGGATAAGTAATTCCTTAAAATACTTCTCCTAAAGAACAACAGTGACGTTAGCCTAACATATCTTGTATTTTTTCATTGCTTCCAACCTGCGTGATAAGCTTTTACCATAGCTCGTATTGATTACCTATATGTTACCTTCCTGCACTGGCTGTCTCCAACTTCTTTTTTCCCAGTTGCAAGTTCTTCCGGATAATATGTAGTAAATGCTAAGTAGTAGCTTCACAATAAAACCAGCTCAGAAATAAATCAAACCCAGAGCCTCCTATTGGACTTTCTTTTTTATCATATGAGGTCTTGGGTGTTGCCACACTCGTTAGGTTTGGTGGGCTACAACGGAAGCCGCTCAGCACAAGCAATAGAAGCATAAAAACAGAAGGATGGAAAATCAAGTAAGAATAAATGAATTCCTTACTAATGTGTTCCGATGTATGACTACATCAATTTCAGTAATTAAAATGAACTAATGATATGGCTCCTCAGTGGCCAGATTCTGTCCTGTAGCCCAGCATCACCAATCAGCCACAGAACCCGTCAATGTGGCGGCGCCAGCCTTGCGACCCCCCCTCCAAGTTATCTCAACAAACCTTCAACAGCTTCGGCTGTTGCACATCCCATTCTATAAGTCCCTCATTTCTGCTGGACAGGCATTTGGCGGGCCAACCCAAAGAGCCATGTCAGCCAATTACTGGCACTCGACGCAATGTCGCTTCTGGCACTTCACCAAGGAGCAGCTCGCGACAATGCGACAAAAGCTTGAAGACGACAACGCCGAACTCGTACGCATGTTTCCACTTCCACAACAGCGTCATTTGAATATATACTTCAATCAACGTGAGTAGACTACCACATCACCTAGGAGACCAGCATGGTTGACCGACTGACCGCACAGAATTGATCCGGCTGGCGAAGCGGCTGACAATACGACAACAATCCATGGCCACGGCACAAGTCTATATGAAGCGATTCTACTCCAAAGTCGAGATACGTCGAACGAACCCATACCTTGTCATTGCCACTGCAATCTATCTCGCCTGCAAGATAGAAGAATCCCCCCAGCATATCCGACTCATCGTCACAGAGGCACGGCAGATGTGGGGAGATCTCGTCGCCATCGATACGTCTAAATTGGGCGAGTGCGAGTTCTACATGATAAGCGAGATGCGATCACAGCTCATCGTGTTCCAACCATACCGAACGATCACAGCGTTACGGAGCGAGTTGTCCCTGTTGGAAGATGAGGTGCAGTTGGCTCGGTCAGTGATTAACGATCATTTCATGACCGACCTTCCGCTGTTATACCCCCCGCATATAATTGCCATGGTTGCTATCCTGCTGGCCTTGGTGCTAAGACCGAATAATTCTGGCCCTGGCCAGAATACCTCGGGAGCGGCGGCAGCCGCAGGACTCGCTGCCGCCCAACAGGCTTTGATGCGAGCGCAAGGCCAACAGGCACAAGGAGGAATGCCGGATGCTGCGGCTGCAGCCACAGAACCTAAGGAGAAACAGCAGCAAGCCCGGGTGTCTCGTGTGCAAAAGTTTGCGAAATGGCTGGTTGACAGCAACGTGGAGATAGCATCCATGGTGGATGCCACGCAGGAGATCATCTCCTTTTACGAGTGCTATGAACATTATAATGACAAGCTCACTCGGGAACAGATCAATCGGTTTGTCAAGGCTCGAGGTCTGGATAAGTGATGATACGAGAAACGAGACATGAAATTCACGGTTAACGGCATTTGGTGCATGTTGGAGAGGCGTTTGGCGTTGTGATTCTCTTTTTCTTAGAGACCGTGAGATAGTTACCCATCCTTGTGTGTATATATCTGTTAGGAGGTTGAATTGATTGATAGCTTAAATTGTCGGCATATACAGTAGACGCCTCATCCTCAACTTGAACTTCTACCCCGATGTGAACAGGCACTTTATGGCAGCTGATCAAAGCATTTGAAAATATAAAAAATCAATGTGAATGTTTTCCAACCCTTAAAGCACGTTTTCAGTTAAAAAATCACACTCGTGTAACTTGGTTGCTACACACTAATCATGTTGCATCTCGGATATGTAGGTCCTCGATGCATGGCACGTCGCCGCTGGCCCAGATCTGCTTTTATCGAACCGCCCAATCAAGTAATAAGAATTTGATTGACTTGAGATAAGGGAAATTTGATAAGAGCCTCTGGATCCTGAAACTAACCATCAATTTAACTGACTGACCATAAAATTTTCCTTGCTAATTGGTGCATGTTTGAAAAGAATCTGCCAAACACAAAGCTTTGAGTTTATGCCGAGACAGAGCGAGGATGTTGGCAGCTAGAGACAGCTAGAGGATAGCTCAGCGGGTCCTTCCGCTAATACAGCGCCTCTGATTGATCGCCAGATCCAACCCAGCAGAGCCAGACAGCGGCCAGGACGGCTTCTCATAGCCACCCCGGGCCATGACGGACGGGGCTGAGGGTAGCTAGCTCCACTGTAGCAATTGGTATGGACATTTTTGAGCAAGAGCACCAAAACGTTAACCCGGTTTGGGGGGTTTCATTCAGCTACAAACGTCACAGCTCGTCAATTGGATTGGCATTTCAACACCATCCTTTCCTTTCCGTCCCGATCTCTTCCTGCGACAATTTAGCCATGACCTTCCGGTAACCCGACAGCACCCCCTTCGAAGTCGCCGTGCCTCAATCTTATCTTCCAAGCGACGCTCTCCTGCACCGCAGGGCTTTTTGCGCCCGTTGGGCTCGCCGAATCTGAGATCTTGCCGGAACAAGATATGCCACCATCGCAGCTACAACTGTCGTCATGACCGTGACAAGTATCGTGGAGGAAATTGAGGAGGGACTTAGAGAGCCCCAGAACTCTCGCGATGCTCGTGTCGAGGAGCTCTGGGCTAGCCTTGAGCCTGATCACACTGGTGAACTTGACCTCAAGGGTTTGCAGAAGGGGTTGCGGAGGATTGATCATCGTAAGCGAGAGCCCGCGTTGGCTTCGGCTTGATAGAGATACTGATACGCAATTTTAGCCATGAAGAATGCCGACGACATGCTAAAGCGTATAATGGAAGAAGTCGATCGGAATGGCGATGGGAAGATTCAATACAATGGTACGCAAATCTCTCTGCTTTGACTTCATGGAGCTCGAACACTCTTCGACTCTCCGATATTAGCCTCGGTACCTGCGGCCACGATCTTGGAAGCTTATTTTGCGCTTTTTACACCGTTTAGAGTTCCGAAAATTCGTTGAAAATGCAGAGCGCCAGCTTTTTGCCTTATTTCGATCAATTGATAAGGACGGGAATGGGAAGCTGGACAAACTTGAGCTTCAGACAGCTTTCAAGAACGCCGGACTAACACTGTCGAACCGCCGCCTTAATGAGTTCTTCGACGATATGGACCTCAACAACGACGGTTATGTCACTTTTGACGAATGGCGGTCAGTCTTTTATTCCTAGCTCTTTTTGGGTGCCCTTTTCTTCCATTTTTTCTCTCCCGCGAACGAATCCTACTGGTTGTCAGTCGCATCACATCAGATGCTTGTAGCTCATGACTGACCCTCAGTCATTTTGGCGGGGATAACCCTCATAACGTCATGTGCCAAGCTTGGCCGCTACCAGTTGGCGATACATTTGTGACCGTCTCGAGATCGAGATATCATTCCAAGCGTCCATAATCTATCATGGATTTTGCAGCTGATCATGAACTCTCAGAAACTTCCTCCTATTTATGCCCCCCCACGACCACGGCTCGCAGCTTCATGCTGTCCTTGACTTTTACTACTCAGTGGTCAGCGTGACCCCAGAAGGAGACACACTTGTGAGCGAGGAAACATTAGAGGGTCTAGGTACGGACGGCTTCCGCTCTCTTTTCATCACCCTTTTCGGCTCTCTTCTTCGAGTCGCTTTCCCCTACGATTTCCCCAGACCTATACCCTCACCCGATCGGACATCGACTTCCGTCAGCCAACCCGACACCTCACATCCGAATGAGTCCCCGAGCCAGACCAAGAATATGGCTACCGCGGCCGCAGTTTCATATCCCGACTACGATGCAGCTACCGAGATATCGCAGGAAATCGCCGAAACGCTTACACAACACGTCGACGATGGCACCCATGGACACACCACTGGAGCTTCAACAGCAGTGCACAAGAAGTCTAGACTAACACACTTTGTCCCTGATCCAGGCTACTTTCTAGCAGGTGCCATCGCCGGTGGAGTGTCGCGTACGGCTACTGCGCCTCTCGATCGGTTGAAGGTCTATCTGCTTGTGAACACGACTAGCCGTGCCGAGACAGCGGCTGCGGCACTCCGACAAGGCCGTCCTATCGCCGCATTACAGAATGCAGCAAAACCATTTGGAGATGCTGTTCGAGATCTCGTTCGGTCAGGGGGTGTACGAAGTCTTTTCGCAGGTAGGTTTGCCCCATTAACTTGGGGTCAACCCTGGCTTTAGGTGCAAATCAAGACATTAACAAGGCTAGGAAATGGCCTCAATGTTGTTAAAATTATGCCTGAGACGGCTATAAAATTTGGCTCATACGAAGCCGCAAAACGTGCTCTTGCGAATTTCGAAGGTCATGGAGACCCTAAGAACCTCAGCTCATGGTCAAAATTCGCTTCCGGTGGCCTTGCTGGCATGATCGCACAGTAAGTTTGACACAAAGGTTAAAGGATTCACAGATTGACAAGCAAAAGGGCCTCGGTCTATCCGCTTGACACCCTCAAGTTTCGCCTACAATGTGAGACTGTAAAGGACGGTCTTCAAGGCGCGGCTTTGGTTCGCCAGACCGCTGTAAAAATGTATGCAGATGGTGGCGTACGTGCATGCTATCGAGGCTTGACTATGGGGCTCGTGGGAATGTTCCCCTACAGTGCTATCGACATGGGCACTTTCGAGCTGCTAAAAAAGTCCTACAAGTCTTACTATGCCCGAAAAAACAATGTCCACGAAGACGATGTTAAGCCTGGAAACATTGCTACAGGTATCATTGGCGCCACATCTGGAGCTTTTGGAGCCAGTGTCGTCTACCCCCTGAACGTGGTAAGAACACGACTTCAGACCCAGGGCACGGCCATGCATCCGGCAACATACACTGGTATCTGGGACGTGACGAAGAAGACGATTCAGCGCGAAGGTTACCGTGGCTTGTACAAGGGCCTGACACCTAACCTCCTCAAGGTTGCGCCCGCCCTTAGTATCACTTGGGTGGTGTACGAGAATTCGAAGAGAATTCTTGGCTTGAGCTAGAAATCCCAACTAGCTTTGAGAGAAAAGGGACGAACACACGAAAAAAGGGAAGCCCCCCCGAGTATTCACAATCAACATTTACTATACACACGCACGCACGCAATTTCACATCAACATTCAGGAAAGCGGGGATCTAGCGATTGGATGGCATTGCGTTACGATGGGGATATTTTTCCGGCGTTGAAAGGATCGATATATCAGAGGCAAGTGGCCAGCAGCCATCTTCAGCAGACGAGGTGATACTGCGGCTGAAACCGCACGTTTCTCATTTTTGGAGGTGCTGGGAGTCAGTGGTTAGAATTGGGTGAACATTTCTTTGTTCAAGATAGAAGTGGGTAAGAAGATGAGGTCTCGTGATGAATCCATCAGTTTCCTTGACTAGGTTTTAAACGATTATGAAAGTTATCCGAAGGGCCCGCTTGCGAAACTGGTTAATGTTATGGATGATGAATAATTAAATGTCGGTCGGATATGGCTGGACAGCGTATCTCTTTGGACGCCGTAAGGCTCGTGGGGTATAGTCCCTGCTAATGTCCTTTAAGGAACTGCCCAGGCAAGATTTGAGCAGGCAATTATCACCGAGGCATGCCTCACAAACCCTACGCCGTCGAAATTGGTGAGGTCGAGCATGACGGCATCGGACACTGAATCGGAGCCGGCATGTGGGGCCGGCTCCGATGGAATGGCTCCAATGCGTGAGAGCTATGAATTTGCTCCGATTCTGTAGATGGCTGATACCGTGTTGTATAAAAACGAACGGCAAGCCAATCAGAAAACGAAGTTGAGATTGTTAGGAGATTTAGGAGAAATTAGTTGGGAAGATTGAGCCCGTCAATCCTCATAGACTTTGACCTGGTTCGGGCATAAAAGAAGCTTATTACCATGTCGCAGATCCTATCTCCGCTGGGGTAGCCCGGCCATGAAATACTCGTTGACAATCAGCCCTATTATGGATGTCTACTGGTTATTCCCGATTATCAAACGTCATTTCATGCTCTTGTCTTCTCCCATGGCCACAAGTTGTCGTCAGCCGCATCAAGAATTCGTGGCCTTTGCTGTAGGGCTTACGTAACAGCACAACCATGAATTGAGCTTGCACAGGAATGGCAGTTGGCAAGGGTTGAAAGAGGACTGCGGGGTTGTGAAGGTACGGGGACTTTTGTAAGACGATGGAGGATCCTTGCTGTGGTGGGCGGTGGGAGATAAGATGAGAGAAGAGAAGATGTTTCTGAGAAACTGTTTTGTATGAAGAAAGAAGGAGTTTCAGCGGTAAATACTGTAATGATATTAAGTACGGTGTGCTAGGGACATTTCACCAGTGCGCGGCTTGTCCTGTATTGCAGTTATCGTTGTCATTGATATAATGTATATGCCGGCCGGACTTTTTGCAGTATTACTCCGCTCCATATGCATATTCAAGACTCGCCCTCCAGTTCGTCCTAAAAGGGCCATAGCGTGATCGGCCAACGTCGTTCCATGATCAGAAGCATCTCATCCAAGCAAAGCAACGTAACCGAGCACGAATGTCCAGTCAAGAACGCACGCATAGCAATAATAATAGGAAACAAAAGAGAGCCGCTGTAAGCAAGACCTGCTCCCCTCTTTTTTTCTGTTCCGTGCCGCAGCTCAACTCCATCATTCTCTCATCCCGCCGGGCATCTCGTGAAGCGTCACCTCAGTTATCTGGCGTGAGCACGCCCAGATTCCTATTGTAAATAGTGCCACGTACGCATTACCTTACCTCTTACTCAATTAACATACACAAAGAGGGCTTTGACATACACCTGGGTCAATTCAACGCCGTCTTACACGCCCCAATCCAAACTCATACGCCAATAACGAAACAAACACAAAATGCCTGCCCCTTACTCTGACAATCTCTATTCCGCCGACTCTGGCGATGAGCCGGATGGCCTCTCGCCGACTGATGGTTACTTCCACGCGTCATCTGAGTCGTCGTCATCTGGCTCTGGACAAAATGTTCCTAATGTTCCAAACGTGCTCGTTGAGGATCCCACCCAGCCGAGCCGCGATGCTAAAATCCAAGAAGCAGAGAGGGAGAGGAGGCTGTTAAATATTAGAGGCCCTGCTGAAAGCACTGCCTCGTCACATGGAGTTGTTGGCGGCTCTGAGAATCCCTCTTTGACGCCTCGTTCTCCCCCAAGAGCCTCTCCAGTGTTTGCTCATCCCGTCGATGCCCCCCCTGCTTATTCGCCTTCACCTACTACCTCCCCGACAACAGTGAACAACTATCAGACTTTTGCATCTACTGCCACAATGGTAAGACCCGAGGAGAACAGGCCTTTAATCAACCACGCTCCAGAGTCTATGAGCAATCCCTTCAACTCAGCTCAACCACCTTCACGCTGGCAGCGATTTAAAGATTCTGTGTCAAACATCAACATCAGGAAGAAGGTCAAGACATTCCTTGCTTCTATTTTAATCTTTTCTGTCGTCTTCATGATTTTCAGCAGCTTTACTTTACAACCAAGCCATGGGGTGAGTGCATCTCAGATAGGTACCTCACATGCATTGTCTTCTAACTTAACAATCCAGCCACACTCAAATCCAGTCGACAAGTCTGACCCTGTTGCGCCACCCGTAAATGACAATGACGACTTCACCTGGAAACCTTCGCGATCATGCCTGGATAAGCCTCATCGCTTTCCTAGAGTCATAAAGGAAGTAGATATTCGACGCACACGAAACCTGAGCATTGTGCAGAGCGTCTATGATACGCAAGGACATCAAGGCTGGACCACTCACATCTCTGGAGAAGTTGTTCTCCGTCCCACAGACGATTCTTCACCTGCCAATGTTGAGTTGGAAGTCATCTCAAACAATGACGCTCTCGCTGTGGAAGTTCAATTTGAAAAAGAGACCCAGGCCTTCAAGTTCATTGTGCCGCACAGGATCGACTGGAACTCTTCTGACAAGGCTCCTTGTATTCAAATCCGAGCTACGATTTGGGCTCCCCGTGATTCGGTCATTAATTCTCTTAGTATAAAGACACAGCAGCTTGATGTCACTATCAAAGAGGGTTTCGTCCTGGGAGCCTTGGAGGGCGTCACTATCCAAAGCGCCAGTGGAGACATAAACACTCCCGGTATCAGAACGAGCAACGGCAACAAGAACATCGTCCCATACACTCTCTCATCTCGTGAGATCCGCATTCATACAGCCAGCGGTAACGTCAAGGGATGGTATCCCCTATATGACCTCCTTGATATCGAAACTGCCTCGGGCGACATTACCACCAACGTTGGACCTAAGCCAGTCAACCCTCAGGATGTGAGACCTGCCGCGTTCCGAGTGCGCTCTGCTTCTGGAACGATCAATGTTGATGAGCCCATTGACAGTGCTCAGAAGGCTTCTCGTCCTGACCGTGAGTTTCCACCTCGTGATTATACAGTCGATATTCTCACGGCGTCGGGAGATATCACGGCCGACGTTGCTGTGAGCTCACTTGCATCTTTTGGATCACAGTCTGGTGACCTCAAGATTCGAATCTGGCCAGTGCTTGATTCGAATTTGTTAACTTCAGCCGACAAGGTGAAGCCAACTCTTGATACGGACACAAAGAGCGGCAATACTCAAGTGACGATCCTGGAACCCATGTGGACGAGCCTTGCTACTGTTGGAGGAACGATCCCTCCAGTTAAGCCATATGACCCAGAGGACGGCAACGATCCATACCTCGTTCTTCCCGAAGGTTCTGATCTTGCTGAACTCAGCATGGGCAAGCCTGCGCTCTCAGTCCTCAAGTCCAAGCACAAATCGATCAGCGGCAGCGTGAAGCTCTTCTATCCTGGATCGTGGGAGGGTCTTCTCTTTGCACACTCCGTGTCGGGCTCACAGGACTACCAAGGCAAAGGTCTAAATATCACTCACGAGGGAGGATCGTTTACAAAGATCATTAGGGGGCGTAAGGGTAGGGGATACTCCTCGCTTGAGGTTAATACTGTGTCCGGCGACCAGTTCGCTTTGATTGGGGAGAAGCAATAGTGAGTGATATGAATGGATAATGACATGAGGCGTCAGTGAGAATACGGATGGATAATAATGATATGAGGTGTTATGGTGTTTGAGATATTGATATTGCACGAACGCTATTGTTTGGATAATACGGATACCATTCGTTATGAGGAACTTAGGAAACCGATTCGTTCGCTGAACGTGTGTGGCAATGACCATTCTTTTTAGCCCAAATCGGGATCAAGGATAACAATAGGTAAGGCTGTCATAAAGATTAGGACAACTTACCTAAGGTCTTAGGACCTAAGGTGCCATTTATTTATGTCAACAAGCTCTTGGTATCCTGATTATTTTCTAAACCACCTGCATCGCATTTCTCCTCATCTCAACGAAACAACTCCCCGAAACTTGGAAACAATGGTTGTGCGGCCAAACTATAATGACAGCCCTAGATCCATGCTGATCGGACTGAGGTAGTCATAGCGGTAAAGCCGTTTCCTAGCCGACAGCGCCTTTCGCGGCATATATTATACCAACTATGAAACAACTCTGGATACTTGGGTTGACTTTATGGTGGACTTTTTTTATAATATCAACATAAAACAGCATAATTTGCGAGAGACTAATTATCTAAATTATGCCTTCGTTAGCACACAAAGATATTCCTGAGTTCGTTCAAGGTTTATGAAGTGAACCATAAGACAACGGATTACCTTGCCACATTCTAGATGACGAGGACCTCAGCGGTTTCTTCTGAACGTTAAGAAAGGTTATCCTCAAGCTTATAGTTAAAAAAGCCAGTTCCATTTCACCGTTCCCTATCTTAAAGGTTCTCCGCAGAATCTCAGAGTACTTCCAGGTTCTGGTGCAGAATAAACGCCATGGGATGGTGGCACGTGCTGATACAGGGGATACATCAGGATCAAGGTTGGGCATTGGGCAAGGTCACCAGTGGAGGCTAGGTACCTATTTTCAGCTGTTAACCACTGATGAGGTAGGTACCCGCCCATTCGTCCACCACCATCATCATCCATCTCTACAGTCAGTACTCGACTTCTCTCCCACAATTCTCCTTCCTCAACGTCAGCCTTGGCACTTTCGCTACCTACGTATATCGCCTGCCTCGACCTTCCCTTGCGACGCCTTTTTCGTGCTTCAACATTCTATTCAATTTTGTCCTGCCGCTCGTTTTGATGATGCCTCTTGCCCCTCGAAGGCCAAATTCCGTATATTAGGTACCTACCTTTCCACCGAGCTTGATCTTCAAGTCACCCGCCCTTCGAGAGAGGTTGCCGCTCCTTCTTGCGCCCTGGACCGTCACCGACCACGAATATCTCGTCGCGACCAAATAAATAATCCTCAAGCATAGATCGACCATCATGCAAGCACCATCGTCCGGGTCTCAACGCGCCTTTGCCCATCGTCGCTCACCCGGCGCCGAGCCTGGGCCACCACCAAATGTGCCCGTTCGATCCATCTCACCAGCGCTCCAGGCTCGGGCCTCAAGCGCCTCTGCGAGGTCTGTACAATCCGCCGGCTCTCGCAGGGTGAATCGTGAAGTGAGTATACTGCTCAACGTGGGCGAAACTGTGCCCCTGCCGAGCCCTGCCCCACGTCCATACCCAATTGCAACCAAGATGCTGACGCTCAATGTTCTCAGGGCTCCGGCAGTGGCTCCAATATGCCTCTATCGCAGATCGAAAAGAGTGTCACACATCTCCTCGTCGCAACAAAACAGCTCCTCGAGACCTTAACACAATGGTCGCGCGGCCAAGCTACCGATAGCCAAGTGTCTGACGTTTACGTGCGCTTGGGTTATGAATTCAACATGGCGTGTCGCGCATTCACGGCCATCCACGTTGACACATCTGATCTGGGGAATGTCCCCGACTTACTGCGACATATTCTTGAAGCGACGCTGAGCCAGGAGGCCAGTGCCGAGAGTTTGGAGAAGTATTTGCCTAGGATCCGTGACATTATTATTAATCTGTTACACGGCCTAAAGCGCAAACAACAGAAGCTCCGCCAGAAACAAGCACGGGACCGCGATGGCCATGCACCTCCCGACAGAACAACCAGCGTTAGCACCGTTGGCAGTGGTAACAGTGGACTTACCAACATGTTGGAGGAGGGTATAGAGAACGGCTTCCAGCCTGATTCCCAACTGACTGACTCTCTGCCGACATCGAGTGGCAGCACCAACCAATCTCCTCGCCGTTTTAATGCTCAGCGTGAATCCTCTCGACAATCCGCGATATCAGAACAGTCCACGCTCTCCAGCAACACTATGCAAAGCATGCCAGTGGTACCACCTTATCCGGAGGGCGAGAGCAATATTCCTACTGGACCTCCAGCACCTTCTGGGCCATCCGGAGGAGAGCTGAATATCGACTCCTTCCCTCCGCCTCCACCACCTCCGCCCGACAACACCTCGAGCGCCCTTGCAGCTCTGCAGAAGGGCGGAGATCTCGAACGACGAGCTTCACGAAGATACTCCCAATATCAAATATCTAAGCATCTGGGAGGTGCGAATGGTGTACCGATTCTTCCTCCTCAGAATTCACCTGTACCAAATCGAGGACGAAAGGAAGTTCGAGAATCGCTACGCGCAGTTCAGGGCAGGCAATCTATACGCCACAACCGCAACACTTCGAGCCAGTCTTTGAGAAACATCGCTGCCGAGGACTCTCCCGTTAGGATACCAGACAGTGTTTCTGAGGAACCGGTAACAGCAGAACTACCAGCGAAATCCGATACTCCGACAGTTCAAACTCCAGATGAAGCATATGCGGCCAGCGCAACGCTTAGTGGGCCTCCTACTGACCCTATGTTCTTCCAAGACGATGCACCGGAAACACCGAAGATTGAGAAGCCCAAGGCCGAAATTGAAGTTGCACCCATGCCTCAGCAAAAGCCTGCTGAGACATCATACTTCCAGGACTCCCCCCCTCCGACACCCACAAAGGATCTGACCTTGTTCCTCCAGTACAAGTCCAAGGTGAAGAAGTTTGTTCTACCAGAGGGGCGTGCCGAGCTTACAATTGGACGACTGCAACTTGCATTTATCGAAAAGTTTTCTTGGAACACCCAGCATAATGGTGCAGACCTTCCCGAAATTTATATTCAAGACCCTGTGTCTGGTGTGCGGCACGAACTTGAAGATCTCACAGATGTCAAGGACCGTACTGTTCTTGTGCTCAATATCGAGGCCCTCGACGAAGTAAAGAGGCATATCGACGATGGCATTGCATCTTTGACTGAGATTGTTCGCGACGTCAAGCAAACAGTCACTGATCAAGGAGCGGCCATTCAACGAGTTTCAGACCGACAACAAGAGGCTGCAAATGAAATGGCCCGAATGGCCTTATCAACCCCATCATCGGCTCCCTCGACCGACGGAACGAAGACGCAGTTTAGCTCCGGAAGAAAACTGGATAGTAGTCATCTTAGTGAATTGAAGAGCTTGCGACGCGACCTGGCCATTATGCGACAAACTTACTCCAATTTCCAAGCCGACATCCAAGATTCGATGACTACTATTCGCAACAAAGCTGCCAATGTCAAAGTTGCTACAGCCAAGGCGGCCATTCCCGACATCGAGGGCGATGCTGGTTACTCATATGTTACTAGCGGGCGCAAGCAACTCAACAGCGACTCTGATCGATTGGTTGGTAAAGTGGATGACCTCCAGGACCTTATTGAGGACCTGCGCAAGGATGTGGTGCACCGTGGTGTCCGACCACTACCGCGACAGTTGGACTCTGTTGGAAAGGATATTGCAACACTGACCAAGGAATTGAAGAGAATGGAGGAGTACATGAGCCAGGAGAAGCCCATCTGGACCAAGATTTGGGAGAAAGAGTTGGAAGATGTGTGCCAGGGTCGTGACGAGCTTCGCCTTATGGAGGATCTTTTGGTCGATCTGCGAGACGATTTGGAGAAGGCCTCGGAGACATTTACTCTTGTGGAGCAGGCCACCAAGGAGCAGATGAAGGACAATGGCACAGGCGCAAGTGCAGGAAGTGCTCGTCAGTTCTCCAAAGGCCTCATCAGTCTCGGCAACAGCGCCGATCAAAGTGCGGCAAAGGAGGGTGTCCTCGGCGAAGTGAGAGCTTTGCAACCCAACCACGAGGATCGCCTAGAAGCTATTGAGCGTGCCGAGAAGCTGCGCCAAAAGGAGCTGGCCACGCGCCGTATCAACCCCCTGCACCGCGAAATCAGCAACTTTGTTGCGGAAGGCAAGCTGAAGAAGTCAGGCGGGTTTGAGGAGGTCGAGCGTGCACGCAAGGCTAAGGATGATCGCATTCGAAAAGAGGTTTGGCAGCGTCAAAACGGCATTATTCCCGAAAACCCCATTGGTGAGGAGAATGTGGACGCCGAGGCCGAGATGGACGATGAGGAAGCGGCATTCCTCAGGGAGCTTGAAGAAGACGAGGCACGCCAGGCTCAAGCTCAGGCAGAGGCAGAAGCAGAAGCAGAGCAGCCTCCGCCACCGCCGCCGCCAAAGGACGATGACGATAAACAACCAGATCAGCCAAATGGCGCTTAGTCACATTGACTGTGTGATCGAGTATGCGTGCGTTTATACCTAGATCGGTTCGACTATGTTTACGGAGATGATGCCTGGGATGCCTTATGCGAGATTGTTTGAACGCGATGATATGTCGGTACGGGATATGGTTATGGACTTAGGGATGGACGGATATAGGAGGCTTAGGCCCCTTTTCTTCGATATTCTCGTACTTAGTTAGCTTTTTGCTCGGCAGTTTTAGTTGGGATTTTGACATAGCGGAGGCGAATGGGAATCTGTTTATCTAAGCTTGTCTGAAGTATTTAATATTTCTATAACTATGCTAAACTAAATTTATTATAAATTAGTAAAACTTACTTAAGATATAATATCCTTATAAGACTTTAGACCTAAGGATTAATCAAACTAAGCACTACCACGCATTATGGCCCAAGCTTTAAGCAAAGAATGCCCTTCAACTTTTTGATTGCATTTAATTATTTTGAATATAACTTTTGACTTAACATTTTACTCATGACCCTAATAGTGTAAGTTTCTGAAGCCCCTTTACTACGGGAGGCTCCAACTTCTTGCCCTGTCCCATCACAAAATCCTGAAGCACCGCTTCACCCCCTGTAGCCTGCCATG
>JABCJY010000873.1:0-65128 GCA_013184415.1 Fusarium concolor
TTTTTCAAGACATTCCAATACTATAATATGTCAACAAAATTGCCATTTCCTTGTTCTATCCTCCTCTCTTGTTGTCGCCTCAATTGGAATCAGTTGGCTAACTCACAAGTTCACCCCACTCCCGCCCTTCCCATGATCAGATAACCGTAATCGCGATCACTGCAAGATTGAACCCTCCACTTTCAAAGACACCAAGGCTGATATTTAATCCAAGCAACCCATTATTCCCAAGGACACGCAAACTCGTCAGATACAAGCCCAGCCTCCATCCGACGTCCTCCATACCCTCGTATACGTATTCGCGGAAAGGCCCGATACGCTGGCTATCCGAATATCTCGCTTAATTCGCGATAATGGATTGATGAAGTCAACGACTCAACAATCGTCACTTCTTCAAAACTTAGAGTATAAAAAGCTTTCTTTTGCCTTTTTCTTGAATGGTTTTTCCATCTCCTGTATAACTCCGAGGAGCATGACTCGATATCGACCCACTTGTCTCCTTATCTTTCATCTGCAACTATAAACATCTCATCTCCGCGGCCAACCCAGCATCTTCAACTCAACCAAAATGTCTCTCAACACAGTCCTCCCTTTACCAGAGGAGCTTATTCTCCAAATCCTCGAATACTTCCCAAAACACGTCTTGTTCAAACTACGATTTGTCAACCGGGCTTTCGACCGGCTTGTCACACCACTCGCCTTCCGGGCCATTCGATTTCGCGCCTATAAAGATGAGCCCTGCAAATTCATAGACATTGCTGTTACAGAACATCTGAGACGTCATGTTCGAGAAGTCACAATCGATACGTGGAATTCACGCACGTGTGCCATGCCTCCTTTTATGGATGCCATTCCTTTCATCTCGTTATTATCAAAACTCGAAACACTCCATCTTCGATTCGACTATGATGAGACCCTTGATTATTTTTGGTGGCAGAGGGGAACTCGAGATGAAGAGTTGAAGGTTCTCGAAACAGTGTTTCAGTGTCTGGCAGGCACTTGGTCTTGGAAGGACCCAGAAGATGCGGATACATGGGAAAATCTACTGGATTGCTGTGACACGACAGTGGAAAAGGTGTCTTGGCCACTATGCCCGACAGATAAACCACTTCCCATCAAGACACTTACAGTTTCGAATTTGAGAAACTTTCTTGAGAAAGATTTCGCCACATCATCAGCTTTCCAGGCCGTCATGAACTCAAATACTCTAAGAGACCTTCGTTTATACGTCGCTCCAAAAGTCGATAAGGAGGAATCTGGCTTCGACGTCTCTTCTCCCACCGACACCAGCCTCTTTCACAACCTTCCTCATACCTGGCTTACTCCCAAGATTGCCAGTAATCTCCAGGTGTTATCCCTCTACTGCCATCATCCATGGGGATGGCTTCCCAAGATGGACTTTCGACTCATCGGGGTTAATGGTCTGCCGAATCTAAAGGTTCTAGCCCTTGGAAATTACGAGTTCAGCCATTGGTGGCAGATTGAATGGTTTGGATCGCTTGGAATTGAGAAACTATACCTCGATGAATGCACTGTTTTGCATTCAGAAACTAACTGGGATGGTATGCTTCGCGATGAAAGCGAGACCATTGTGCAGGACTATCAGGGCGATGTTCATCATTTCTCCAATGAGGGCTACTACGTTCAGGGAGCTGAAAAAAAGTTGGCTCGGGCTGAGGGCAAATCCGTCAAGCGAAACCTCCGATGGTATCACATCTTCTCCCATTGGACAAAATCAATGCCCAACCTACGAGTCTTCAAACTCGCTCAAGGCGGTTGGGACCACACGCCCGAGCCGTGGAAGGCGATAGATCCGACTTACTACGGAGAACACTACGAGTTTACTAGCCATATTGACGAACGGAGAGACTTGCATCAGCAGTGGGAGCATACTGCCTTTATGCACTTTGAGTGCCCTGCGCCACTTTCAACTGGTACAGGGATACGTAAATATGGGTCTGAAGCTGTTCAAGAGTATGGCGCTGTGTTTCCGTATGTTGATTTTGTGGAGCCTTGGGAAAATGTTGATTATAGAGGTGCTCCGTGTCCGAGATTATCTGTGACGATGAATAGGGAGGAAGAGAAGAAGGATAAAGATGCGTTTTATGAGTTTTTGTCTGTTGTGGATAAGAGGAGGAACGGATTTATTGTACAGGAGTAAAGCGATGTCTGTTTGAGATAGTGTAAAATGTTTTGTATATTAGTAACCTTCTGGCTTTTATTTAATAAACATGTAATAGATCTGTAATAAGATTCTCGGCCCCTTAGGATAACATTGCGTCCAGTTTAACACCCAGCGCCGAAAGAAAAAGTGTTCAACCAATTGGGTCCTTCCGAAATCACCGAAACAGAAGTCCACAAATCCAACCTCTCAAGTTAGACACATCCAGATAGTAGCAATAGTTGTGGGAACTCCAAACCCAATACCAATTCCAAGAGCCACTTTGACCTCGAGATTCATTCCTCCTCCCTTCGAATCCGAATCCCGCTTATCACTAGCACCGGTCCCGGTCTCAGATACATTATCATTGATTGTAGAGGTTGGATTCCAAGAACCATCATCGCCAGCGGCTGTCGGTTGGGCAGTCGGATAAGCTGGAGCTCCGACTGCGCCCGTACGCGTTGCGATCACAATGACAGTTGCTGTACTTGTTGGATGCGGCTGAGGAGCGTAGTATGTATACTGATCTTGGTCGTCGTTTTCTTGACAGCATCGAGGCTCGATGCGGCTATCTTCGCGTGCGGAAATTCGAGGCTTGCGGGATGCTACGAAGGGGCTAAAAGAAAATCGTGATCCGCCGTCGGGTTTTCCCGGAAAGATTGGTAATGCGAGACATAGAGTTATAAGTAGGAACAGCAATATTGAAGAATGCGCCATGATGGAAGCTGATCTGAGATTTGCAGTGAAAGAAAAAAATGGGTTGGAAAGTTGCTAATGGATCTGAACGAAGATTTATAAAGACACCCGAGTTTGGGGGCGTTGAGGCATAAACAAGATCTGTGAGAGTTAGAAATAACGAGAAACAAACTGGAATAACCAAACGTCTTGGGGCGATGAGTATCATCAAGGCAGAAATGCATCTTGATGCACGATACGGCCAATTACAGCTATGTTCCTAATCACGACCCTTTGAAGCGGGATGCGTGGGGTTGAAAATCTTTGGGGCTGTTCATTTAGTTGGCAACGGCGAACTATGCATAACTTACAGTTGATGGGAAAAGTGCAACATTTTTCTGCCCTAGACCTAGCTGAGGCAAGCTGAGAGTCGTATTTGCCTAAGCTGACGATATCCAACCAATTGTTTCATATTTTAGTGAGGCAGAATTGGTCAACTCTTAGCCAGTGATATTGTTCCCGCTTCATTCCAAGGTTGGCTCTGTATGCAGATTGATACAAAAAAAGCGACGATAAGCGGATTACCGAATGATTATTTATCAAGGGAACACAGAATCTTCAAACATTATCAACCTTGTATCGTCCAAGTCACTAAGAGATCAGCGGTGGTGGCTATAGTGAGACAAGCAAAAGTCGCAGCCTTATTTTGTGAATTCAGCCCAAGGCGTATCAACGCCACTTAGGAGATAAATTGCAACAGCGACTCGTGGCAACAGGCGCGCTTGAGGCGTCTACTTTTTGAGACTACATAGCACTTAAATCGCGCAAGGTATTGAGCTAATTCGGGGTTTCGGTAGCTGGGAAGAAATAGGAGAATAGGTACTTCTCAATCGTGTAAGATAAAGTGAAGACAAGCTTTCAACCAAGCTTAACCGTAGCCTCGACGTTAAGCGCATGCGCAAGAGGTTCAGGCGGGCCTTATTTTAAGAAAAATAAAACGCTTATTCAAAAATTCAGGCTGAAAAGGGGGCTCGTATCATAGGCAAGCTATACAATTTCAATATCCTTTTTCGGCGCATCGTCCCACATCGTAGAGTTCACCGTCTCAAGAACCTCAAATATTCCTATCCTTTTATATTCCCCAGCTTTCTACCAGTCGGCCATAGCGCGAGCCTGATCACTCGTCGGTTATTTTCTTCGCTCCACTCCACTTTCCAACCCAACGCAAGAAGTGTGATATCCCCAGTGCACGTCAACACGTGACCAACGGTATCGAAGTTAAAGTCAATCTTAAATGGATAGGGCTTATCAAGAATAGCAAATCGAGAATTGTTGTTGTGGGTAATAAGACCAGTGTGGATTTCTTGCATTGGGCCGATTAATTGCAGGCGACCGTCGGAGCGAACATAGGACAACCAGCCGCTGCTGATTGATCCAGAGCTTTGAAGGATTCGTGGTGTTCGAACGTATAAAGGTTTGAGCAAGGCCATTCAGTGGGGAGCTCTTTGCATTTCGCACAGTTCATATTTTGTTGATTTGAGTGGCTCATGGTATTGCTTCATATAGTAAAGAGGAGAAGTTATCTTATGCAGGGTGACAAGGAAATCCGATATAGCAGGCTTGGCATGATTAATAAGCACATCCATGAGACGCATATTGTATACAGGTAGCTGGCGGTCCTATGTCTTTAAATAGAACTGTCAGTACCTAATCTCATCCTTCTAGCCTCCGAGCACTTCCGCCACATGCAGCCCTGCCCATTGACCGTGACTGCATCCACGGCACACCTGGTTATCATAGAATCACGAAGCCTTGTTTGCAACAGATCTCCCACACAGTTTTCCCCGCTTCCTACGACACCCTCTGCGGTCCAATCATGTCCAGGCCTGTCTAGCATGGATGCATGAATACCTGTGTAGCGGATAATTGTAGTGCATATATTAAATACGGCCGTCCTACGTAGAGTGGGATATATGTTCTGCGCAAGGAATCCTTATTTTTATGTAAGCTTGTATCCAGACGACTAGGAAAATATCTATTTACGTTTTATTGTGATGACGTTCAGGATGTCTGAGCGAGGCCCGAATGCCGCATGATAAATAAAGGGCGGTTAGGCATAATAGCACAAGTAATGATCATGTCAAAGAGGGGAGGGACTTCTCTATTTATTAAATATCATACTGTCAAATTCATGGCAGCTCAACCTTGTTGCCTAACGTTTGTAGGTGTGAGGCTGCGGGCTGCATGCTTAAGAAATGAGGCCTGCCATAATATTTCTTACGCCTCACTCTCCCAGCCAGCGCATTAGGAATTAGCATAGAGCTAACATTCTCGCCACATGTGGGCTAGTGTGAAATCCCACATCTAATAGATGCAAATAGCTATCAAACGAGATTAAAATCCTTGTTCATACTTTTTATCTAATTAGCTAAAAAATGTGTGTACCTAGGTTGTTCGCAGCTGCACAGTAGGGTAACCCGTTTGCTTTTGTAGGACGATCCAATTCTTTGTCTTAAAATATCATATTATCTCTATTACTCCGTAGAGATAGGTTAATAAAACAATACTCATATGATAGTATAGTAGAAAATAAACACATAACACGATAACAAGGCTTATAGCCTAAACAAGAGCTAGTCTCACATAAGCTTGAATGTTATGCATGCCTAGAGATAATGATCTAATAATTGCTGCAGCGAATAATTGCAATTAATGGCTAGCAAGTCTTTTGTGGTTTATATGTATTATGAGCTGAGTAGCTTAGGTCTCGGTTACCAACCTACCCGATACATATCCCGAACAGCGCTGATTAAATGCTGACTTTACCTTCTCCAAACTCTATCACCCCTGCTAGCAATGCGTTAACTTTGAATGCAGACCTGCAACAGGGATTAATCCAAGGCATAGCGCTCGGCGGCTCTTAGCGGGCGGTACCCTAAGCGGAGATACGGAAGCAGCCGAATAGCCTCTTCCAGTTAGAATAGCTTGAATTGGAAATGTTAAACAGAGGCACAGCAGGTTTTTGCAGTCTAGCTATCTCTGGGTATTGAGCACGAGAGCCGCACGCGTAAAATGCATTGAGAATGTTCCTATGGCGGTTGCATGCCAGCCAGAGCGGCCGTCAGTGTTTCGGAGGTTATGGCCCGATCGTCGAAAACAGAGTTTGTGTAAATGCATTGTAACGCATTGATCTATGCTTACGACAACTGCCGGAAAGTGGGAGATGCGGTTGTGTGTTACGATTGCAACACAACGTTGAACGTCGCGATAACCGTAAAAACAAAACATAAACTCGACCTAAAAGCGGATATCGCGGATCACAAAATCAGAGCCCGTCTCAAAATCACGCGTGGCGTTGTGAAAGCGTCACTAAATTGTCCTCGGTGGCGCCAATACATTTCGGAATAGTAATCCTGAAACTCGGATAAACTTAATTAAATGGTTGGTTTTTATTTATTTATGCTTTTCTGGGGTATCGTTTACAATGACCATGACGCCATAGATTTTAGTCTAGACAGCAATGTCGTTGCGCTTCCTTGGTTGACGCTCTAAATATGAAGATGTAGCAAAGAGAAATGCTGCGCTGTAGGATTCAGTTAGTGAATGGTTTAGTGGGAGGGTTAGTGGGGACATACATGATACCAGCGCGGCAGAGGGCAGTCGCTTTAATGAGACGGATGCCGACTTGGCAGATTGGCTGGTGCATGTCCAGGTCATCCTCGGGATCGCAGGAAATGTCGCTGGCCATGATAACGACCATTGTTCCGGTGATGAAAGGGCTAATGAAAAGAAACCAGAACCATGCGCGGAAGGCCTTTTCCTTCAGGGTGCCGGTGGGAGTGGGTTCGGTGTCGAGAGAGACGGAGCGGAGGGATGTGAAGATAAAGATGACAGCGATGCTGAGGACTTCGAGGGTGCTGATAATCGCAGCGAGAATTCTAAAAATGTTAGACAATGCGCAATTGATGTGCGGAATTGAAGGAACTTACAGGAAGTCGGGGGCGTAAGACAGGCTAATCTTTGTGAATGGAATCCACGATATTAACATGCTCAAGACCCATGGGAGGGCGAATACGACGGGCATTAGCCTATTGGCGAAGATTTGTCGCAGCTGCATTTCGTGGGTGACTGGTTGTCTCTCAAAAAGCGTCGTTGATTCATTTGACTGAAGAGCAGCCTTTTCATCGCAGACGTTTTTGTTGTCCATTGTCGGCAAGTGGGCTGTTTGGTCGTGTGTCTGTACGTGTGCCATTATGCCGATTGACTCCCACTTTGCCGGAGTGTCTGCGAATCTGCTTGCCTGTGTAAAAGAATGGAGGAGGATCGTGAGATTGAGCGAACAACACACGGACACGGGGTAATCACACACAGGTGAGAGAAACAAGAATTGACAGCCAACAGCAGACACCGGGCTTTTAAACATGCATGCATGCGATCGGATGCATGGCTTCACGTTGTTCACGTACAAGGATCGACCAGCCCCACGGCAGATAGCTCGCGCCCACGTGCACGGGACGGCAAGACGAGAGCCAATGCCAAGGCCCAGCACATGCGTCAGTGATTGGACATGCTGATAACAATTGTATGAGCAGTAAATAAATGTGCGTCACATGCAAGGTACATGCCTTGAGGCAGGGAACTAAACGGCACCAATCACTTACACCACATGTTCCCCCTCGGCTTTGTTATCCGCGACACTATCAACTACTAATCAACATTTGGTGGCTGGACTGGTAATTAATTATGTGGTAATTATGCTATTTCCCTCAGCACTATCAATTTGACACAATTTGTGCATACTCCAATTGACGAATCATTTCCCTACAGCCATGATGATCACATGATGATCTGGGGTATTTCCCCAAACTGCTGCATTCCTTATTCTTTCAAAGGGTCTTGAGGCTCGCTTGTCCAATCATCAATCCAATCAGCATTCTCAATCATCCACAATCATCACTCCACTCGTGATGTTCTCGTTGGCTCGTCTAATCTTATCTGATCATCTATCTCCATCTTCATCTCATCTTCCCATCATCACCTGACTCTACTATCAGCATTCAAAATGACTCTCGTACCACCTACTCTCGAGAATGCCAATGCGCATAATTCATGCCAATTCATCTTCCCAACCAGAAGAGGCGATTACCTCATCCAGGTCTCATGGCCTCTCTGCTGGACCGACCGTGCACCGTCAAAAGATGATAATTCGCCTGTCTCCACTGTGTAAGAAAAGCCTCAACCAAGATAGATCCATCTAACTGTATAGCTACATCGTCGATGGGAACGCATACTTCTTTACGGCGACGGATATAGCTCGTCGGCTTGAGTTTACGCACCAGACAAGAACTGTTCTTGTAGCCGTGGCTTATCCTAACAAAACATGTGTCTTTGACAAACGTCGCAATGGCGATCTTACCCCCGCTTCTTCCGACGGGGTATATGATATTCCTCCCGGCCCAGGCGGAAAGCCATCCCAGGGTCCTTTTGGCGGTGCATCCGATTTTCTGGACATCATCCAGAATGATATTCAATCTTATATCCAAAACACGATCTTCCCAAATGCTCCTCTGAACTCAGGTCCCAAGGCTCTCTTCGGTCACTCTTATGGGGGCCTTTTCACCCTCAACGCCCTCTTCACCAAACCAGATGCATTCGACACGTTCATCGCAGCAAGTCCCTCCATCTGGTTCAACAACCGCTGCATCATCCACGAACAAGAAGAAGCTTTCAACAAACTTCAACCTCTCAACCGAGCTCCTCGGCTTCTGGTAATGTTTGGCGGCGCTGAGCAGACTCTTATTAGGTTACCTGGCGAGTCTGATGAAAAGTTTGACAAGAAGCAGAAAGGTGCGGCGCTAAGAAAGATGAAAGATAACGCGTTGGATTTGGTGGCCAGGATGGAAAAGTCGCCGAATCTTAGAGGTGTTTGGTCCTGGGAATTTGAGGGCGAGGATCATGGCGGTGCGGCTCCTTGTGCGTTGCAGAGGGGATTGTTGAGGTTTTTGATGGACCAACGTGCAGGGTAGCCACTTTGGGTATGTAGTATGTACAGAAAGTCACTCTATCAAACAGATAACTACAGTCAATTATTCTATCTAATCGTTCGTACATTGCCTACATAATCACTCAAGTCAAACACAAACAAATCCATCCTTGTCTCTTCTCGTTCTCTTATTTCCCAACCTTGCGAGCTTTTCCTTTCCCTCCCGTACGACGAGAGGGGGTCTTTCTTTTCTTTGAGACTCTTCCGATTGATGCCTTTTTGTTTCTCGACTGTTCAACAGCTTTCCAATTGAACTGAGATGGGTTATATGGAGGGTAGTGCGTCATGAGGTGGTCTCCCCGATTATCGCAAGTGAGCATGGGAAGGAAAGGCCCATACATCTCTGCACGAGGGCGAAGGCGCTTATAGACCTCGTCGTTCCGCCATGCCACCAGGTTATGCGGCTTGAGTGGTGGCACGGCGTAGCCCGCAAGCTCATTCTCGTCGTCAAGCATATTCTGGAAACATTTCAGGTCCCACGCCGCCATGCTTGCAAAGGTCCAGCGCGGTCGGATCCCATGCTCTGGGCCGAAGATGTGTGGAACTGTCCAGGCAAAACTCAGGTCTCCTAACTGGCCCTCGTAATACTGCTGGTCCTTGAGATCCCGAACAACAATACCGCATTTGTGTAGCTCGCGAAGGTTGCGAAGCATGCGCGGCAAGTGCTTAATCTGTCTCTGTCGCGCCTCGCGGGTCATATTCCATCTGCCACGAGTTCGGTGATCGGGAATCCAGTCTTTGACAATAGCCATAATGGGGGTGCTGCGGTCTTTAAGTCCCATGTGCTCCTCGAGGGTCCATGGGACTCTAGGTTCATAGTTCGGTGCTAAGGCTCGGAACTGCTCCTCGATCTTATCATTCAGGTAGATGCGTAGGTATCCATGCGCCTTGATGGCGAGATCTTCACGACCAAGCTCCTTGAGTCTACCGTAGGCGCGGCACTCATTGTTGAAAGACGTCGCATGGAGACGTAAGCTGTCGACTGCATGCTGAGGCATTTCGGAACTCGCGGTCAGGGGCTCCGGCGCATCGTCAAGGGGGATATCGTCAATGGGAAACATTTGGAAACCCGGTTCGTGAACGGAGTAGTGGATGAACTAGGGAGATGCATGTTAGCAGAAAATATAATGATTAGCTTGGGGAACCTACGAATTTGATAACATAGACTTTGCCATCAATCTCGACCTTGAGTACAGAAGAGTGACAACCGCTACCGAGATATTCCAAGAACTTGAAGTCATGGGCTGTGAGATCATCGGTGAAACACTCAAGCTTCGGGCCTTCGCATTCTGGAAGTGGTTTGAGCGCAGGCATGGTCAGAGGTTGCGTTGAGAGGTAAAGAGGCAGGGAGAATAAAGGGCAAGTTTCGGATGTTGAAAGTTGTCGGCTGAGGGGGGAGAGACGATGTCTTTCTGATTGCTAACTGATACAGTTCTCAAAAGGGGTTGTTTCGGGTAGTGGAAATTGAATGACTTCCTCTCCAGGGAGCCGGGGGTTTTATGTCCGACCTGTCATAAACAGTGGAAGTTAGCTCGTCAATAGTCTGCTATTCTTTCAGCAGGCTATTCCCTTGTTTGAGAAGGACCACGAAGGAGAGTCAAGAATCCCGAAATAGCAACAGAAGAATAAGGAGAAAGTTCTGAATTCGCGGTGTGACGGAGAGTCCGACATTCACATTCTTTATTGTGTCCTAGGCAGCAACATAGATTTCTTTCAGAAGCACAGTTGATAATTACCACTGACAAAAGGCAGGTGTGAGCATGAGCCATGTGTCAACAAAGCCGTTTGCAAAAGGGGGATTCTTTGTTGCACAGGCATGGTTACAGCCGCACCGGCCAATAAGCTTGGACCGACAACATCTATTCCTTACTGGAAGAATTAATTTCCTCTCTTTGCTACGGGAGACAGTCCTTTAGTTTCCCAACAAATATTGATGAGCCAATGGGCTACTTTGAAATGGGCAACCAACCTGTGGCACAAAAATCAGCCCTCTCTATTGTCGCAGCAATCAGTGTCCAAGATCCCTGCAGAGCCTCATAATTCCCTTTTCTGTCCGGCAAACGCGAGGGAGACTGTGCAAATCAGTTGTAACCGTTAATTTGCTGTGGCTTCGTCTCTGACAACTGATATTCCATGTCTTTGATGCCTGTCGTTTGGCTCAGGAGGTCCACGGCAGTCTGCAGAGAAGAAGACAGGTCATATTCCATTGGCAGTTTGAGCGGCTCCTTTTCATAGGCAGCAGAGCAAGATGTGTGCACGTGGTGGTTTGGACTCTGGCTCACATAGCCAAGCTTTTGTCGTCATATAACCAGGCCAAATCCTTCTTCTTCATCTTACCGCGCTCAAGCTGTACTGCCCCGCGCAACTTTCTATCAGTCTACACATACCCATTTTCACTCACCATCGCGCATCCTGGACTATCTTCACACTCCGAACGTTGTGAAAATGGGTTCTTCAGCTTTTAGCGGAGGCTCTATGCCATCCTACTTCGTACAGGCCCAGGGGATACCTACGATTCGGGAAGCCCTGGCACGTCCGAATCCGACACTCCATGTCGACGAGTCGCAGTCTACTACTATCAACACTAGAGCCAGCCTATCCAGTCTTCCACGAGTATCGGAATGGACAGACTTCAACTTCAAGTCCCTCTCCGACGCTTTTAAGAACATCCTCGACAAGCGGGTGCTTTCCGGCAATGACGCCCAACGCGGCCCGCACACTATTAAGTCCCTTAGTGACTTCAAGACAATGGTCAACAGAGAAATATGCCCTTCGCTAGAACACCTCATCGCCGAAGGGGCAGCCACTCTAGGAGAACTCCTCATTCACCCTTTCCCAAAGGTCAGGATCGGTCTGAATCAGCGTATCCTGGCTGGTGATTGTCTCATTTCTGCCCTGACCTTCATGACAGACCCCGATAGAACAAACTTGATTGTCAGTTTTGTTATGTACGCCAAGTCGTTGGATTTAGCTGCCTTGCGAGGACCGGACGCCACTGATAGCCTGCCGATCCATCGCATCAGGTCATATTGTCTGAAGGCCGGCACACGATACGGGTTTATTCTCACTTCTCGAGAGCTGGTCGTCGTGCGTGTCAGCGGCACGGTTTACAACCTGAAAGCACCATGCGACGTCGAGTGGCAAGCCATTCCGTGGCATGCTCAAGGCGAGAACAATCTCACGGTGTCCCTCTCGCTGTGGTTCCTAGCGATGCTAAGCCTCCGTGAACCTTACCGTTCCATCTGCGCTCCTGGCCAGGCCCTTCCTCTGAATCACTGGTGGCGCTGTTGGGACATGGACAAAGGCCTGTTCTTCCGCCATCATATCTCCATGGGAGAGGTAGCCACCCGCCCAATCGATGCCATTATCGAGGATGAACCTCCTCAGAATGGCCTCCCTTCAGCCTAAGCTCACAGGCTCACTACAGCTACTTCGATGGTATAGCAATTCCTGCCTTGACTTTCTTTGACTTGTTTTGGCTCGTTTGTTCTGCTCTGTTCTTCCCGATCTTTCGGTCATGCATTTCTTGTTTGGTTGGCTTTAGACTCAATATGTCTCTGTTATTGCGCGATAGATTTCCTTGTGTGAGGATCTCAATACCCTTTGGCATTTTATTAGATGGTTTTGGGACTAGTTTATTGTGGTTGTTTGCGATAGATTTCCTTGTCTGTGTGTGTGGATCTGAAAATTTTTAAAACTCTGTCGCATAGCGAGGTCCGTTTTCTTTTATTTGGGTCGGTTCATAGAGAATACTTATCAACATCTTTCCTTTCAATCTTTCGCATTCAGCCTGACGATGTCGCCATCCCCCAAAGCGGCGAATACCAATGACATGCATTTTTAATCCAAAAATGCTAAGTCTCTTGTTATGATGCCACGGTGCCAACCTTTCTTCACCTCATGGTTTCCATACACGCCTATCAGTCCTATCAGTCGACACACTTCGTATCCTCCTACACCCTCAATCTCATCTTTCTTAGCCACTAAGAAGATAGTGTTCAAAATGGGTTCTACATGCATATTGGGTTCTGTTTGTCCCCCCGAAAAACTTCTTCCTCTTCGTCATTGGTGGAGTTCCAGGGACTTATCGTGGCAGATTACCTGGGTCTCTCGTTGCGCAATGTTTATGAACGCTCTGCTGGTATCAGTGTTGAGGGTAGCCCAGATGAACTTCGGGGCCATTCTCAAAACTCCCATAACGGCCTTTCGAAAATTGAAAAACTCGCTTAGCTATCTTTCTTTATATTGCTGTTTATTACACACTCTGTCACTGTCTCCTTTCACTCCCGGTTTCATTCGGTTCGGGTTTCTGTTTCAAATATTGGCTTCGCCATTATTGAGTTTCTCGAGCTGTCTTGATAACTCTTGGTTTTTCTTCAAATCTTATACTTTTTCTGTACGGCTTATTTTACTCACTAGGTCAACTTGGTGTTATGGGCTCTGAACATTACTAGATAGCCAGCGGATTCCTCTTAAGAATAACTGCCTTCCCCTCAGTCTCGATAGCATGCCTTTCTGCCTTCAATCTACCTGCATCAACACCCCTGGGGAGAGCTTGTGCCATTTCATATACCCATAAATCCTTTCAAATCCCCCCGGCGTCTTCAGTGCTCTATAAACCGTGTGAGGCTGTATCTCGCGGCCCAGCGGTACCAAGTGATTGATCAATGCTCTAAATGTTTGGGAGGTTTTGAGTACACATGAGGATTGCGGCGTTTCTCTCACCGGCCAACTAGAAGGATTAAAGGTGGCTCTCTTCGTCTTGGATTCTCCACGGCAGGATACTGAGGCACTCAATAACAGAGGAGCCAATCAACAATGATTTGTAGTGCACCTTGATATCATAGCAATAGCAGTCTTACAGAGCGGCCGTTGAGATCCAGAGATCCCAGAATAGGTAGGTGGGTGAAGAAGAGACGTGCTGCTGTGCCGATGCCATTGCCGTATGAGCATCGGTGATTCCAACACGGCAGTCCTGTCGTTTTACCTCCATCAATGAGTAAGGCCGTCATGATACCCTTGCAACTCAAGCCACAACTGACAGCGATGCTTCTAGCTGCAGTCTAAGAAGTACACCCAAGACATACATAGTCCGAAGGTGATGATCTGCACACTCAGCTGTCAAGGCGGCAGCCATAGGGCCAATGCCAAGTAATCCAGCGGTCGATGTGCCGACGAGTTCCGAGACAACCTAAGACCTAGATTCCGATTTCATTGGTTAGAAGATCATATGTAGGACGATCATCTGCGGTGACAACCTGTCGGGCCGTGTCTTAGTCAGACGGTCCAGAAGGAATGTTTGTTCCCATGCCGGCAGTTGATCGACCACTAGAGACCGCTGCCGTCCCATCTCTGCCTCTTTTAGTCTAAACTATTGATATGTGACAATCGTCTTGCATCTTACCTGCCTCAATCTTTTTGTTGAGTCCAATTATCGATAGTGGTTCAGCTCAGACGTCAAGGCTGCCAACGTCATCTTTCGTCTTTTGATCCAGTCAGTAGGTGTCCGTCATCGGTGTCACGGTCCGACTCCGCCCTGCATCTATTCATTCAACTAAGACCAAAGTTTAAAGATATTCATGATTTATGACGTCATCAGAAACAGAAGTCTGAGACATATCGAACACCTGGCATCTCTATAGCCACCAAGACAGTCTGGTGAGATTTGGCGGTGAATGATGACTCCTGACAATTATGTAGGTACTTGAGGAGGTGACCCTGCACACCTATATAAACTGCCCAACAGACCACGTCAGAAGGATATCTCAACTCCAGAATCAGATCAAAATCATCTTCTTGATACACCAATCACCACTATCAAAAAACCCTTTCAAAGTCATAGTTCATTCACCATGCATTTCCTCAAGGCCCTCCTACTCGCTGTCCCTGCCGTCTATGCTTGCGGTGATAACTCTTACAGGTGCAAGAACCCAGACAAGTCTGTCAGCGAGATGTACAAGGTCACCAAGAACATCTGCGACGACCTTGGTGAAGACACCTGCTGGTGTTATCACTGGGCCGAGGACTACTGTGATCCCTTTGGCGACAATATCCAAAAGTTCAAGCAGAAGTGCGAGGACCAAGGCGAGAACTGGTACTGGACTGAGTGCTAAGCTAGGTATGAACGGCGACAGGATTTTAAACTCTTAAAGTCAATGCTAATAGACTTTTAATAGTCCTAAGCCAGATAAAAGTCGCGTTGGGATAAGGTTCGACGGACACCGTGCATTGTGAATTGGTAGTTTTGGAATGACGGAACCGACATTGTCCAGCTAGATAGTGTTTGTGGGACAACATCACAGTCGTTGTTTCAGTATTAGAAGGCTCCAACCCACCAATACAGCGCTCTATTTTCTTACATTGACCTCCTCCATGCACTATGATATAGCTCCAGTAGCCATCAAACAAGTGCTTAGCTATTAGCAGAGTTTTGGCCATGAGTAGTAATCCTGTATTATATCACACATGTTGACCGAGTCTACAGAAGAAGATTCGGGCAGATGTGCTGAGACCTGCATATGCGTCTCAGCGCTTGTGGGACACGCAGCATGGGACGGCATAGTTGTCGCCCGGGAAAGGATCTACGTATGGAATGTAAGTCTGCAACAACTTGGTTGGGCGAAGATGCAGCTCCCACTCGCGGACACGATATCAACGAATCAATCAAGGGGACCAATAATATTTCCTACGAGAAACTCCCCAGAAGCTCAGGGTAGTGTTCCATCTCCGGAATAATATATAATGGCAGGCAAGTTTGAATCTAGAGTAAGAGCTCTATCCACTGGTTAACCGATTTGTAATCCAATGATACCCATAGAAGATCTATTACATACTAAGGGGTCAAAAGCACAAAGCGTAGAAAGGTTTTAAGGAGGCGCCCAAACTTCAAATGCCCAGATAGCAAATATTGACACACGAGGCTAAACTTATTTCTTTTACCCAAGAATAATCGTCTTCTCCTTTACCTCAACCCTTTCCCAAGTGCTCCTATCAAGTCTGAAAAGTAAGAGTCGAAACGCGATGCTACCCTTCCATCCTACCATTATGATGTTGTGGCTTCTTATATGACTACAACCATGTGCATGGACAATGCTTCCACAATCAAGCCCGTCAAGCTCCTTGCAGGCCTCATCTTCCCTGTGCTCGGCATTTGATGACAAAAGAACGAAGTCGCAGGCGACTATTTGAGATGACCGGGAACTGAAGATTCGAAAAGGGACCCAAAGTTTTCTCAGAGTCTCTCCAGTGTAGTTCGGCATTTGGGTGGTGGCTTGGTCGTTTAAAATACCAGTCCAGCCGTATACCAACGTTAGCTTCGTGTATTTCAGTCTTTATGACGCTGTTTATATGCACCTTCACCATCTTTCATGCAGTAGAAAACATAAAACTATTGATATAGGCGCCTAGATCTTACTGGAAATATCAAGTTGGCTGAACGAAATGCTGATAAGGGTCTTAGCATTGGCTGATTCTCAATCGACGTATCCTGTTGATATTTCTATCCCCCCAGAGAGGGTTGAAACCCTGAGACATTTTTTTTTTTTCTCTTCTAAATCTAATGGGCTAGTTAAATAAACCATATGATAAATCTCAGTGCAAATAGGTGCATATCCTGCTCACCGCAAAAACTCCAAATCCAACAACCCCCCATTCATGAAATTCATGTCATTCCCAACCGCCTGACTCTGCTCAAGCCCCAAATCAAACTCCCCATCTAATCCCACAAACGGCCCATCCAACTCAGCAAAAGGCCCGTCTAGTCCCTCAAACATATTCTCCGGGGGTAGGTAATCCACCTCCTGCACCTCAACCTCTTCCACATTCAGCACCTCGAAAACATCCTTCCCTAAACCCCTGAGCTCCTCTCGATACGCCGCAACAGCTGCTTGGGCTTTCTTGCTCAGTTCACCAACGACTGAACGTAGCATCCTGAATGTGTCGTCGTCGATAATCTTTAGTAGCTTATCGAACAAATCAAGTGCTTTTACGGAGAGGTGTTGATCGATATGGATGGATTCGTGGCCTGGGTTGAGAATCATATTGGCGAGGAGGACCACTAGAGCTGAGAAGTGGGAGCAGCTGCATTGCCTATAAATTGTTAGTATATCCACCGTGATGCATAAAACTTACTTACCAAACTAGACACTCTGTGGGTGTGGCCTCTTGGAATAGCTTCATACACCCCCTACTCACTTCAATACACTTCTTCCAACCCTCAGGCAACGGCGGTAATTGATCCTGGCAATAGCCAGTACTATCAACAGTGCCCCTATTCTCCATATTCCCAACAGCTGTTAACGTAGCCCTGCTAAAAGAACTCATCTTCTTGACCCATTCCGCATTATGGCTATAAATACCATGGATCATAACCTCGACTAGCAAAAACGCATGATGCATCTTTGTCATTTGCACAAGCTGACTCGGTCCTACCGTCGAGGCCACATGTTCAATATGGAAGACGTTTGGAATGCGTTCGTACCACTGATCTACCATGGTTTGTAGTCGGGTTACTCGTTGTGCGCGTTCTGCGCCTGTTACTTTGCTCGCGCGGTTTGAGTACAGGAGGTCGTACACTTTGCCCTCGATATACGCGAGTTCAACTCGTCTTCGGTGGTAGTTAAAGTGAACCTGACCGTTTTGTGTCCATATCAAGCCAACGCTGTCTGGTGGTGCGAGAATAGGTAGAGGAACATCGATATCCTCATCGAATTGACATGAAGGGGTTTGTGCCCGAAGACAAATATCCTAAACCATAAGTATCTGCATTGATAAGGAGGGAACTGACTCACCTTGTCGAGGACATATGCTATCCAAAATACACGCGATCGGTGCTCAGCCTCCGCAGCCGGGAAAAGCATCGCCGCCTCTTGCGAATGCAACTTCAACCTATGCGCCAACCTCACCGCCGTTCCAATAAGAACACTCGCCGGTTTCGGATCCCGACTATTCTGAAACAACATCACAATTCCCAGCAAAATCTGGACACCCAGCAAATCCTCATCTCGCGTGACCAGTTCCGATACAACAGTCTGCGCATTCCGCAAACACTGATCTGCTTTTTCGATATGCACTGATTGACTGTCTTTGAGAGAAAGCTGCGGTGTGCGATACCCAATAGCCATGACGATTTGAATAGCAGCCCATGAAGCTCTATCGCGGAGTTCGGGTTGTTTGTAGCACGTTGTGAGAAGTTTCATGAACTCGGAATGGTCAAAGAGAGGAATTACTGTGTTGAAGGTGTTGAAGTAGTGGTCCACTATAGGCAGAATCTCCTCGAGAGGGGGTAATTCCAATAGAGTTGGCTGAGGACCTTGGTAGACTGCTGGATTGACCGGATCAAACTTCCAAGAATAGCCATCCTTTTTGGCGGTTTCTTCCATAGTGTTGAGCATTGACTCTGCCGAATCACTTGTGCTCGCAGGTGACTGCTGCGGTTTGGAGGCTTGAGCATCTTTGGCGGCGTTGAGAACGATTTGAAGCTGTGCCTCAATACGGGCTAACCTCGACTCGAGGCTTTCTTTGTTCCTACTCATAGTGAGAAATAGTGAACATCAAAAGGGGAAAAGAGCGCACTCTTGTTGTTGTTTTGTCACCCTCCCGGCATTGGGCTTTCGTCTGATGATGCTAGTGCGACAACTCGTATTGTAAAGAATACAATTTGAGCAATCGGGCTTTAACATATCACATTTGATCTTTTTTGTAAAGCACAAGTCGCAGGCTGAGATGTTAGATGAGCTTGTATTCCTATTGACTGGACTCACCTTTGCGACGGTTCGCAGGCACGGGGTCTGGCTCTTCAGGGGTCGACATGGATGCGGCGTTCATTCGAGCAGCGTCTCACAACAGCGATAGTTGATGACCGTCAGGGTCAAGAGGAGCGATTTATCTCAGTCGACGATAAGAGAATTGATGATGCAAGGTTTTAGTTCAAACGCAGCATTGAATGCGATAATTAGGCTGACAAATCCGCATTTCTGCAGGGTTCAGCATCCTTACGCTGCAGATCGTAAGCGCTAAATTTAGAACCACTCGCCACTGCAACACCACGAGATCGATTGATGATGAACATAATAAATGACTCCATATTTATACTGTACGATCTAAAGCAAGCGCAAATCTAAAACAAATCTGGTCGGAAAGGACACTCAAGCCTTGACCTTTCCATAAGCAACCTGAGGTCCAGAATACTCAATAGCACGAACAAACTCATTCTTATCCCCATCTTGCACAAGCTTCTCAAACCAAGCTCCCATATCGCCCCCGAAAATCTGCATCACCTCAGGGTCACTCGCATCAAGTGGCTCAAAGCCCTTTGCGATCTGCGCAAATTGAGCTCCAGCGACACCCATGGCAACACCGAGATCATTCTCGACCATCTCAGCCGGCTGAATAGCACTGGTGATACGACCCTCGATAATGTCGCTGGCGAAACGAGGCTCTGCTGCTGCTGGCCGTCCAATACTTACTCCATCAACGACATTGAGTGCATCGACCATAGCACCGACTGTTCGGAGACCACCAGCGATGTAAATCTTCATTTTATGCGCTGGATCAAGTGCCTTGGTGATAGTCTCCGCCCACTCAAGAAAGAAACCCTCTCTCTTGCGTGTCGATTCCTTCTCCCACGATAGCGACATGCGCTCGTAAGTACCGCCACTAAGTTCAACAAAGTCAAAGCCCAGCGTTTCAAGTCGCTCGACTAGTTCTCTTGCTTCATCGGGTGTGACACCGCCGTCTTGGAATTCCACACTGTTGAGCTTTGCGCTGACGATGAATGTAGATGATACGCGGGCTTTGACGGCTGTGGCGATCTCGGAGATCAGACGGAGACGGTTTTCGATGGTTTGGGTGCCGTATTCATCGGTACGCTTGTTGGTTGTTCGAGAGAGGAACTGAGAAATGAGGTAGCCGTGAGCTGCGTGGAGTTCAATGCCGTCGAAACCGGCTTTTTCGAGATACTCGGCGGCGTGGGCGAAGCCTTCAATGATCTGAGCGATTTCCTTCTTTGTAGCAGCATGAGGCTTTCCAAAGGACATTCCCATTTTGGGTTCTGCAATTATTAGTAAGTATCTTGGAAACTTTGCGGAGTACTCACCGAGCTGGACATCAGAGGCTGAGATGGCGACTGGATTAACCTTGTATTGAACTTGTCGGCCAGGATGATTCAGCTGAGCGATGAACAGAGAACCATCCTTTTTAGTCGCGGCAGCTAATCGCTGGAATTTCTCAAAGCGCTCGCCTTCAAAGGGGGCATCGGAAGGAATTCCCGCGAGAGCAGGGGCGCCTTGGGAGTCTAGATCGATGTCGATGTTGCCAGTGACGATGACACCAAAGTTATTCTTGCCCTCACCCCATCTACACTTGTTAGCTGAACTTCCACTTGGCGCTGGTGAACTAACCGTCTGTAAAGCTCAATTGTTTCGTCGGTTGGAAGTCCTCTCTTGGAGACAACCTTGGGATCCCAGGTGGCCAGCGACTCGGCCATTGGCGACTTGAGGAATCGGTTCTTTGCGACTCGGCCGGAGCTGTGGAAGTGAAGTTCCTGGGCCAGAGGCTCAGGGCTAACATTCTCAGAAGTGTATCGGACAGACATTTTGATGTTGTTATTGATGGTGATGATGCTTGTTATTGTGTTTATAGTCGTGATTGTTGGGACTGTAGTGGTGAATGTGATTGATGTGATTATTTGATCGACTCTTCAACGCCGTCCCATCGTCACCATTTATATAACACAACATCTTGAGCGTATCCATCTCAAAGCGATGATATTACAAAGATGCATCATGACAAAGCTGAGAATAGCTACACCAGAAAGTTGAGGCTTATGACGCTAGCCGTGGGTGTCCGATCCGACAGCAAAGCCGCAAAGCCGCAATTCCACAAGATAAACATTCCACGGTGTCGGAATTAAAGTAAAGTCTCGAAACAAACCCGATTCATTTTCCATGGCGTGCCGAGAGTGTGGAACTCATAGTGTTAAGAGTGTAGGTGACCCAGTTTTTCGAAGTCCACGGCGTCCCACGGAGTTTGGGGTCTGGAGAGGTCATTATTAAGCGGGCGAAGCCTCATTTACATGACAAATGCAGCACCACCGTTCAATGCATTTGTTTCTTGAGCCATATTCTTTTTTTAATTTATTTATGTTTTATTCTCTAAAAAAGGAGATCTTCACAAAGATAAATATAAAAAAATGTGTAGCTTTCTTTAGAATGCGTGTCATCTTTAGTCCAAGGGCCATGCTAATCTTCTCTGTATCGTTACACTTATGTATATGTTGGATGTGAACCCGAGACCTTCAGGAAGGACTCAAATCCATTAACCAACAGACCATCGCCCGCAGGCGTTGATTTCTTGTTAACTTCTAGTATATACACCCTTCTTCTGAACCTTTGCTGCCTTGAAAGTTTGTTGAAGCTGTTGCCTGTTGCCGTAGGCTACGACCAACAAGCTCTCCAGCCCCAGGCAGCACCTCACCCTGGAGATATCTCGGACAACAACATAATGGAAGGGTTCTTGCGCTGGTAGTTAAAGTAGCTAAGCCATATCAAAAGATGCAAGAATGATTCAACCATTCTTGAAAGGATCAAATTTGAAAGCGTTGCAAGTATAAGTTTCGTCAGAAACACTGCTCTCTGCGGAGTCGAGTTAACCCTGCTGCAGAAGGGCCCCACCAACAGGGAACTTACCCGCTAGACGAATACAAGAGTAGAGATGCCTTCACGAGTTCACTCTAGCTCCCTCTTTCTCGACAATAAAAACATTGTTTTATTTTGAAGATACCTAACATGAATGACCTGACAGTAAGTAGTTTCTCTAGAAAGAGGTATTCGGTTACTCACGCATGATACCAGCCTACCGCCGATTTTCAGGCTGCGGCAATGCCTGAACTGTATAGTTCAATGCCATCCAGTCCGCAAATCAATGTGCTATACCTCGCCCCGGGACAAGAAATCATCACACCAGAACAATTCAGGGCCTCGAGTCCGGAGATATTGGTTCCGGGAAATGTCGCAAAAATGTCGCCATCGATGCTAGTGAAGTACGGTGCCCATACGTCCCTCATCGAAGCCAAGAACATGCTATACGTGGCTGAGAATACTCCGATACCCGTCCCAAAACTGTTTGCAGCATATGCATACGGGCCTCTTGACCGAAACCCCGACGACTATGGGAGTATCTATGATGTATACATCTTCATGGAGTTCATCGAGGGCGAGGACTTAAAGAAGTCATGGGGAAAACACACCACTGCTGAGAAGCAAATGATCTCAGCAGACCTAAAGAAGTACATGACAGAGCTTCGCTCTCTTCAAGCACCCGGTTACATCGGATCTGTGGATGAAGGACCAGTCACTGATGTTATGTTCGAATGGTCTACAGCCAATAGAGGTCAATCTATATGCACATATTAAAGAGCAATGTCTCTAACTTGAACTCCAGGTCCGTTTAAAAGCCTCGAAGGCTTCAATGATGCAATTGTCGACGCATTTGTCGCGAATTCAAAACGCCAGATTGTTATTGGTCCCTACATCCGCGGGATGATAGACGCACACAAGTATGGAATTGTCTTCACTCATGGGGACCTCAGACCTGATAATATCATCGTCAAGGATGGTCGTGTCGCAGCAATCATTGACTGGGAGATGCCAGGGTGGTACCCAGAGTATTGGGAGTTCGCCAAGGCGTTTCATATTGAATATTTTCTCAATGACTGGGCATCATATTTACTGGGTGTTCTCACACCCTATTACTATGAGGGATTGATGTATAACATGGTGAAGAAGGTGTTAAATGGATTTTAGCTAATAGCGAAGTTACTAACAACGGGCGAAGAAGGCCATCCCTACTGTTGTGTTGTGTTACGTTGCGCTGTCGGGTTGAGTTAAGGACATTAGATTCGATACCATAATCCAACATCAATGATCAAGAGCAATAGCAACACGCTAATAATGACCCATTTTCTTTATCTACCTATTCATACGATGCATTACAAATCACTTCGTCCGTTCGGACGCCGAAGTAAGACGGATTAATCCTCCCGCGCACTAACATGCCACCTTCGTCCGCAATTCGTCCGAAACTCGTCCGTATAATCATCAACACCCCTTCCACTCTCCCATCCATCAATTCATCTCATTCACCCTTCATCTTCGGCCGAATTTCTCTCCTGTAATACCGCAATTCAATTCACAATGTCCGAGCCCCCCGCGAAACGCCGTAAAGTTCGCAAAGGAACGCGCAGCTGCTGGGAATGTGAGTAGTACATCTTACACAGGGCGGCCGATAGGGTGCATCACTAACAGACTCAGGTCGTCGTCGCAAAATAAAATGCCAATTCGAAAATGAAGACGATTCAATCTGCATTCCCTGCACACAGCGCGATACAATTTGTGTCTCTCAGGAATATGTCCCCGCGCCAACTGCTGCACCGCAGGATAAGCGTCTTGCGCAGAGACTTGGCCGGCTAGAACAATTAATGGAGAAGTTGGTTGACAAGAACCCCAACCCTGCGATTCCTTCACCCTCAGATTCTGAAGATCCGACGTTGGAGAGGTTTACGCAACATACTGCTGATGTGTTCGAGTCTTCGGTCGTGGATAATGCCCAGCAGATTCTGGAGCAGACAGAAACGCCTGATACTGTTGTAAGCCAGGCGAAGTATCCCTCACGCTCTGCGAAAGCGACAAATGTTGCGGCGCAATTACACGCTCTTTTTCCATCACAACAAATTCTTTATGCTATATCGCAGCAAAGTCCCGGTGCGAGATTTGTTCTGGCGATGTTTCATTCCCAACAAGATCAGATCGATGGAAAACCAGAACCTTTATCAGCACTCGCCCAAATCCCACCTGTTACAAGCCATCCAGCCATTCTCGCCAAACGCCTTCTTCAACTCGCTGTATGCCTTCAGCAAATGCCCCCATTCTTCGATGGAAGTAGCCTGGGTTTGAGTAAATCGCCCCGCGAAACGATGGAAGAATGGGTCGCGGTTACAGGACGCCTCGTAACTTCGGATGATGACTTCGTCGGCTGCTTAGAAGGCCTCGAGTGTCTCATTTTACAAAGTTTCTACCAAAGCGATGCAGGACATCTGCGCAAAGCATGGCTTACATGTCGACGCGCTCTTAACATGGCGCAGTTAATGGGCATTGATCGCAAGAACGCAAAGTCAATCCGTTCCGTCGATCCATCGTTCAGCAACAAACACCGTCCTTCATCACCGGTGATATGGTTCCGTATAAACTGCAACGATCGCTACCTCTCCCTCATTCTCGGTCTGCCGATTGGTTCGCGCGATAATAGCTATACAGAAGATAGTGCGCTTATATCAGACGCACCGAGCGATAAACTTGGAAAGATATATTCCAGAATAGCGGGTAAAATCGCTGATAGGAATGAACTCAAGGGGAGTGAAGCATATGTCCTTACGCAATCTATCGATCTAGAGCTTGAGAATGCGTATAAGATGATGGACGATGGAATATGGTGGAAACTACCCGATATGGCTATTTGCTGTCACACGTCCGACGCTTCAGGCGATGAAATGAGCATTATAAAGCTCCAAATGCGACACTTTTCACTTCTTATCCTCCTTCATCTTCCTTATCTTCTTCGCGATCGGGGTCAACGACGGTATGAATACAACCGCTCAACATGCATGCAAGCAAGTCGCGACGTCCTCGCCCGCTTCCTCGAGTTTCGCAATTGTTTTACTACAGCTATTTCAGGTCGACACGTTGACTACTCTGCACTCGTAGCAGCGATGACATTACTCCTTGGCTATCTCGGCTGGCGATGGCCAGGCTACGAGACGGAAAAAGAACACGATAGAGATTTAGCAGAGAAGACGCAGGAAAAAATGCAGGAAATGGGAGCGTTGAATAATGATCGGCTCTGTATTGAAGCTGCGGAAACAATTCGACAACTTTTACCCATTGTACAAAGACAATCCGGCACGAGCGGCGAAAACGTCCATCTGAATGTCCCGTTCCTAGGTACGGTGAACATCAATCCCGGCCCAACACCACCAGCATCCACAATGATACCGTCCAACAGCACCACACCCAATGGCAACATGTCACAATTCCCGCTATCTTTCAACTCGCCTTCATTCGGCCAGGAAAACTGCGAAATACCCACCACATGCCCGTTCACGCCTGATGTGTTGGACTCCAACTGGCCCTGCTTCACAGCCGATCCGGAAGATTGGGCACTACAAGGCGTTGACACGACGTATTGGACCATGCTCAACAGCGGCATAGCGTAGGAAAATGTATGTCTGATTATAGTATTTATACCCAAGATATCCAATAAAACACCTAACGAATGCATACCAACGTGTAAAACAAAGGGACTGGGCTTGTCTAGCCGGGTATCTCCATCTCAGGTATCCTCCCTCAACAACGCCACAAATGAGATTGTAAACTCCAGTATCCAGTTAATGTATTAGGTGCAATGTACTGTTCGTGCCATAGGTAGTATTCAGTCCTGTAAGCCTTCTACCAAAGCTTCACGGTCAACATCAACTGTAGTGACCTGAGCTGGCGCACCCTTTCGTTTATGTGCTGCCCAATACTGGTGAAAGCCAGGAATAGCACCGGGCTGGTTGATACCCGGCGACCGGCTAAGATTCTTATCTTTCTCGGGAGGCTTTAGGGTGGCATTTTCATTGCTTGAACCCCAAGGCCTCCAGCCAACCCATTTTCCTATGCCTATACCACCTGCGGGGCTACCTTGAGGAGTATCTGAAGGAGCTGGTGATGCAGATCTGTTTGACCTGTTTGACCCAGGTCTGCTAAGTGGGTTTGACACAGTTCTACTAGAGGGAAGGGTAGCGAAACTGTCTCGGAGGGCAGCGGCACTTCGCTTAGCGTGACCTCGAGAGAGGGTGGGCTGTGCTGTCACGCCCGTAACAACAGCCTCAGCGCCACCAAGTGGTCGAAGGGTGAGTTGACTTGGTCGAGCTTTGAGAGTGTGGATATCAAGACCACCTGCAAGAGACATGATGGATTCATGAGAAATGGCCCGATGAATTCTCGGGCGTGGCATGAAATCGTCTCTGTTGTCTTCAGAGCTCTCAACAACAGAACTGTCATCGATTGACGGGGTGTTGCCGAGATCAGGTGTCTCAATTCGAGACATGACCTCGTCACCCTCATTTTCATCCTCCTCGTGGATTACATCGTCGTTAAATTGACGCGAAATTGGAGGCGGTGTGCCTGGATCAAGCGAGAGAGAAGGTGCTTGAAAGCTGAAAGCCGAAATTTCTGACGGTCCTTTACGGTGAGTCCGCCAGTCGGGCGACATAGGGTCAAAGCTTGTGGTTGGTGACCCAGGATAATCGCTGTCGCCAAAGGTAGAGTCAAACACCGAGTTCCGCAAATTTGATCGTGGGGAACTGGGCACAGACGATGCAAATTCAGAGGGTTGCTCTGATAGCATAGACCATCTTTGTTTGGGCATTGAGATAACAGAGTTGGGCTCTTTGGTGTTGATGGAAGCCAAGGCTGGTAAGGCTGGACCCAAACTCCAACGAGCGGAAGATTTGGGGGTGGATGGGCCAGAACTTGTTGAGGCTGAAAAGACACTAGAGTTCAAGCTCGTACGCTTCCTCCTGTGTTTTTGTTTCTCGGCCTTAGCAGCGACGTGGTAGTGATGGTGGATGTGAAGTTCTTGAGAGATTCGAGGAGTGGTCGGTGGTTCATAAGCGTCGAGCTCGTCTTTGAGGGTCGCGCTACTGTCGGCGATAGGCTGATGGGTGAGAAGTTGTTCGCGCAGAGATTGAATCTCGTCATTCGAGTTGAGAAGCATCTCCCGTAGCTCAGCCATACCCAATTGCAGGTTGGCATTGTCCTGAAGAAGATCCCGAACGAAGTGGTTGACGACAGGGTTGCCAGGCTTCGGTTCTTGGAGTGTCTTAGATGCAGCTGCACCTTTTAGACGACCAGCGGCTGCGTTGAGCTGTTTTTCAACTGCACGTTGACGCTCCATTCGCCCAATAACCTCGGCATGTCGTTCACGTTCCTCTCGAGCCTCTTCTTCCATCCGTTCCAGTTGATCCTGCATATCCATGATACCACGCTGCGCTTCCTTGCAACGCTGTGCATGGGTGCGAGCATCTTCCTTCGTCGTCCGTAATTCGTGATACAGATCATCCTGTTCGAGTTCCAAGAGGGAAATATGCCTCTCGGCATCTTCGGCTCGTAGGGCAGCAGACTCGAGTCTTCGAACGGCTTGTTGAGACGAAAGTAGACTTGCTTCGAGTGCCTTGATCTTTGTATCGGATTCGGAGACAGTGTTGTTGAGCAATTCAAGCTGGTCGAGGAGATTTCGGTTCTCCTCAATCTTCAGGGCATTCTCAGCCTCTAATTCCTGCTTGGCCATTTCCAGACGCTCTATCCTGGATGAAAGATCAAGACGATCTCTCTCCGCGTCGGCCATATATGCTTCATGTCTAGCGAGTAGAGCCTACAAGGGAGAAAGACAAGTCAGCAAACCTGATGGGGCCTTGACGTGTCTAGCGGGGACTGGCATGCAGGAGGATGGCGGGTGATTAGGCGGTGGAAGAAGGGACAGACGTATAAAACAAAAGGAATGCCCCAAGATTGGTACCTGACTAACCTGACCAAGTTGAGCAGCAGTATGGACATCTTTTTCGACTGTCTCTAGAATGGAGCAGTTTTTCTTGAGCAGAGGGCAATCGATTCGTCCACAGCAGCAGGTCATCTCAGAGATGTGCGGCTCCAGCCCAAGATCCGGCCTCTCCATGATGGGCGGAGCGATTTCGGAGATGGAGAGGCCTTTTGAGGGTATTAGTATTATTGTACGGATAATAGGATGCAGGATTCGCGAAGAGTAACGAAGGCGGCGGATGAGACGAGATCGGTCGGCAACATGATAATACGGTAGGTTGAGAAGGAGAAGCTATCGAAGGATGGACTTGGGTGAGGGATTAGAACATGGTTTGATGGCCGCTGTATCAACTCAGCAGACCAGAGCAGACAAGGTAGAGGAAGGATGGCAACTCTCTCGTCGCTCTCCCCGTTCGTTTTGATGGGAGCTGGTGGTGATTACTGTTGAGCCAAACAAAGAGGGTCTTTGTTATTGTATAATTGGCTGCTGTATTAATTGGTATGTGGGCTCCCGCGCGAGCCTAAGTTGGGTAGGTGTGGAGTTATGTTCCTGACTTAGTGCGATCGCCGACAGTTTTTGTTGTTGACTCTACGAGTAAACAAAGACCTAACCGAAGGATATCTGTAAAGGTAAAATACAGAGTTTCTGATGCAAACGTCAGAGTGAATAAACAAGGCAGCTGAGGCCTCAAAAGAGGCGAACCCAACACCAGCCACTTGCACAATCCATGTGACCTGTCTGCGAACGACACTGTTCGTACAGGGATTCTCTTTGGGCATTCACCAGGGGCACGGACGCTGAACTGAGTTAGCGCGTTGACGTTGCAGGGAAGACGTGTTGAACGCTCGCGATTCCTTCATTTCCTTTTCGCGTATGATTGGATGTGGAATCTTGGGTGTGACAACCTTTTTTTGTCATCGGTTTTTGTCTCTAGCGCCATTAGATAAGCAGATACGACCCACGTGACTTTAAGATTGACATGGTCTAGGGTAGTCAATCTGATTTGACATGAACTCTAAATGCCCTCTAACCCCATCATGACCCTATCAAATATTCGCATTCATTTTTTACACCGCTTACATCTCAAAGCCTCGTAAGCTCGTTTACGCCGGCAGTTAATAGTGGCATCATGCGTTTCTCTTTGCGGGGCATTTTCTGCTTACAGAGACAAAACGAAACGTCGTAGTGCAGTGCAGCCTTAACAATTATTCGGCTTTCAACGTCGGCATGTCGTCATACACAGTCGCAGTCGCATAGCTTGGACCAGTCACATCGCTCTCATTGTCATCCCCCACATCATCGCGGCATGGATGATACGCAGCTTCCTTACGGTGATGCTTGCGTTTTGTTAGGGAGGAACCTTTTGATGGATGGCGCCATGTTCCATTCTTCGTTTCCCCCAATCTCGGTCTCCCACTGCTCGCGCTTGCACCTCGTCCCACAGCTCTTCCATCCGCCATAAGACTTAATGCGTCCGTACCCCAGGTTACTCCAAAGCTTTCGCTCAGCTCGGATACACTCTCAATTACGAATACTTCCTCTAGCAAAGCCCTTCTCCACCTCCAGACCAATGGCTCAAGAATACAAGCTCAAGGGCCTCTCGTCCCTCTCCCTCTCTCCGAACTCCAAGCAGGAGGTTGAGGTTGAAGGTATCGAGAACGGCAAGGTTCTTCTCGTCAATACTGGAGGAAAGACTCAAGCTCTGGGTGCTAAGTGCACTCATTATGGAGCACCCTTGGCAAAGGGTGTTTTGACCAGCGATGGCCGTATTACATGTCCCTGGCACGGAGGTATGTCCAATTCGAGTGTGTTGCAAGCTTATACTAACGTATTGTCTAGCCTGTTTCAATGCAAAGACCGGCGATATTGAAGATGCCCCCGCCCTTGATCATCTTCCCGTCTTCCAGGTCGCTGAACGAGATGGTGCCGTATACCTCACCGGAGAGGAGAGCGCTATCAAGTCATCCAGGCGAACACCTCACGTCAGGTGCGCCGAATTTGGAACCGTCCAAACAGAGCATGTTGTTGTCGTTGGTGGTGGCTCAGGAACATTGGGTTGCGTCGAGAGCCTCCGGGAGAATGGTTTCAAGGGAGATATCACCGTCATCTCCAACGAGGGTAACTACCCCATCGATCGAACGAAGCTGAGCAAGGCTCTCATGACCGATCTCAACAAGTTGCAATGGCGAAACAAGGACTTCTACGAATCTGGGTCTATCAAGTTTATCCAGGAAGAAGTCAGCAACGTCGACTTTTCGGGTCGCTTCGTTACAACCAGTGAAGGTGAAAGGGTCGACTACACCAAGCTGGTTCTTGCTACCGGTGGAATTCCCAGGCGACTACCTCTGGAGGGATTCAAGAATCTCGGCAACATTTTCACCCTCCGAAATGTTCACGACACAAAGAAGATTGTTGACCAGATCGGCAACAAGGGCAAGAAGATTGTTGTTGTTGGATCTTCCTTCATCGGAATTGAGTTGGCTGTTGCTACGGCCGCCGACAACGATGTTACTGTTATCGGTATGGAGGATGTTCCTCTCCAGCGAGTCCTTGGCGAGAAGGTCGGTGCTGGTCTTATGAAGGCGCTTGAGGGCAAGGGTGTCAAGTTCTACATGGGTGCAAGCGTCGACAAGGCTGAGCCCTCTGCATCGGACGAATCCAAGGTCGGATCTGTGTTGCTCAAGGACGGTACCAAGCTGGAGGCGGATCTCGTCGTTCTTGGTGTCGGTGTTGCTCCCGCGACCCAATTCCTCAAGAACAACAGCGCTATCACCCTGGAGAAGGACGGCTCTATCAAGACTAAGGAGGATTACTCTGTTGAGGGCTTGAAGGATGTCTATGCAATTGGCGACATTGCTACATTCCCCTACAATGGACCTGGAGGTGAAGGTAAGCACGTACGAATCGAGCATTGGAACGTTGCGCAAAAGGCGGGTCGCATTGCTGCGAACCACATTGTCAACCCAGGTGGAAAGACAAAGCACTTTATTCCCATTTTCTGGTCAGCATTGGGAGCTCAACTACGATACTGCGGCAACACAATGGCTTCTGGATGGGACGATTTGGTGCTTGATGGTAACCCCGCTGAGCTTCAGTTTGTGGCCTACTACTGCAAGGGAGAGACGGTGGTTGCCATGGCCAGCATGGGAAGAGATCCTGCTATGTCTCAGAGTGCAGAGTTGATGCGGGTTAACAAGATGCCCACCAAGACGGAGCTTCAAGAGGGGATTAGTGTAGTGTAAGCTTGGACACGGGAAGCATGTGAGGGGCCGAAACTATGATGAGGCCATGACCCAGCTCGAGTGACAGCTACAGAATAGGAAAATTTTCACCGGCTACAAAGCTTAGTTCAGAAGATAATTCCGAATGTCCACTGAGAACTCATCGTGGAGCATTTCCTACGGGTTTGAGAAAAGTCAATGACGTCGCGACAGGGATCGTCATGATGGCATCAACTCCACCACCACTTCCTGTCATGGTGACGATACTACGGTAGCAATCATGACGGGTAGAAGCTTGGTGAATGAAATCATGATATATGAGTTTATGTCGTTAAATACTGAGTTGTGCCGACCATCAAGGTTCTTCTCGCTATCATCATATACATAACTTAACGACTTATTAAAATGGCTACTCAAGCAGCTTACCAGGCCGAAAAGGCTATCGGACACAGCGATAACGCTGTCACCGCCCAAGATGTCACTTCCTACCAAGAGAAAGGAGCTGGGGAGTCTGGCAAGACCATGAAAGCTCTGGCTTGGATCAGCAAGAACAAAGTCCAGATGGGTATGTCTTCCACTCACTTACACATCATATATACTAACAACCCCAGTCGACGCTCCGAAGCCCAAAATTCTTGAAGACCGCGATGTCATCCTCAAAGTCACAGGAAGTACAGTCTGCGGCTCCGATCTTCATCTTCTCCACGGGACAGTCGTGCAGCTCAGCGAGGGCGACATTCTAGGCCATGAATTCTGCGGCATCGTTGATCAAATCGGCTCTGCCGTAAAGGGAATCGATGTTGGAAAACGATACGTTGCGTCGTTTCAGATTGCCTGTGGGGATTGCTTCTTTTGTAAACAGAAGCTTTCGTCGCAGTGTGAGAAGACTAATTCGAATACGACTGAGAGGGCGATGTATGGTGGGAGAACGGCGGGCATGTTTGGATACTCCCATTTTACGGGTGGTTTTGCGGGTGGGCAGGCGGAGTATGTGAGGGTTCCGTTGGGGGATGTGAATCTTTTGGAGATTCCTGATGATGTTCCTGATGAGAAGGGTAAGTTCATTTCTTTGTGTTGTGGGCTGTGCTGATTGTTTAGCTCTTTACTTGTCCGATGTATTGGCTACATCTTACAACGCCGTCAAAGACACAGCCGTCTACCCCAACGATTCCGTCGCCATCTTCGGCGCTGGTCCTGTCGGTCAAATGGCCGGAGTCTTCGCCATAAAAGAGGGCGCCAGCCAGATCATCTTTGTCGACACAGAGCCACGACTTTCCTTCATTCGCGACCATTGGCCCGCGCAGCACAAGGATAAGCTTGAGCTTGTTGACTACAAGCACTTGTCGCATGGTGTTACGAACAAGCCCACTGTTGTCAGTCGTCTTAAGGAATTGACGGGTAACCGTGGTCCTGATTGTGCGATTGAGTGTGCTGCGGGTGAGTATGCCAAGGGCTGGATGCATTGGTTTGAGCTGGCGGTGGGGATTGAGACGGATACGAGTGAGATTATCAACGAGATGATTGAGGGTGTTAGAAACTTTGGACGGTGCGGTATCACAGGCGTTTACGTCGGCTACGTATGTTTCCTCCTATGCCTACCCTCCTGATCGAAGCTAACATTGCATGCAGACCAACCACTTCAACATCGGATCCCTCATGGAGCGCGGTATTCGCCTCATCGGAAACGGCCAAGCGCCCGTTCACAAATACTGGCATGAGCTTCTGGAGATGATCCAGAAGGGCGAGCTTGATCCCGCTCAGATGCTGTCGCATCGTGTGAGACTTGAGGATCTGGATAAAGTGTACTACAAGTTCGAGAAGAGGGAGGATGGGATGCAGAAGATCTTTGTTGAGACCAAGTTTTCGCTTCCTCGGGATCCAAGTACGCCTAGTCTTACTACTTATTAAGGGTGTTGGAGCTGGGGGTGATGAAGTAATGAATTGAGCATACGATTGAACCTGTCTTGAAGTTCGTCTGATGCATCTCGCTCGTGGTGTTAAGACTTCCCGCTACAACTCAATTAATTCACGTAATAGGTCTGATGGAACCCAAGCCGTTGTTAAGCTTGCCAATCATCATAACTTGGGAAACACCTTGTCCAGCATTGCCCTATGAACGAAGCCTCGCGACAACCGTATTAGTTTTGGCCCCAACATCAACAAAGCCTCGAAGTCAACATATTTGATCTTCTCATTGCGCCATTGTAGGGTCACTCACACGAATATTTCCGAGGCAGGCGCTGTCCCTCGATGGCTTGCGCTTGATACTCAACGATGTGGCCGAATGAAGGCGTCTCGAGTACTCAAGCATCGCATGATCATAAATTTAGGCGATTCATTCCTAAACCAGCACACATCTAACCTCAAGCATTACATGATCCTTCGTAATGGCAAAAAAGAAATGGACATGATCAGCTTCGAATGTGATGCTGTGAAAAAATATGGTTCCGCCCGGGATCGAACCGGGGACCTTCTCGGTGTGAGCGAGATGCCATAACCAACTAGACCACGCAACCTTGGATTCCTATTGGATAGATGTTTGACGAACCCTCTGACAGCAATTATATCCTCGCACAAACTAATATTGATGCTATTTCAGGCCCTCTCCGTACGTCATCTTCATCCATAGAATAGAGGGGAAAACATATAAGCCGCAGTGAGAACCCATGAAATGCCTAGTACCCATGCCCCCGTAGGGCTCGCGTACACTCCATAAGTCGTCTCGATGATCTCCCACGGTGGTTCGGGATGCTCATGCACTATCTTGCGCTCGACGGTTTCCTTCAGATAGAAAAAGCTTCTACATTATCAAGTCAGCGCTGGTCTTGAATGGTAAGATGAAGGAAAAGAGGACTTACAATTTACGAACTGACTCATGTCGGCTTGACACTTGCCCCCGCGCTGGAGAGAAAGCCATGATTGTTGTTTTCTTAAAAAGGAGAAGATGGTCCGGGGGAGCTTGGCCAGGTGCGGGAACGACCTTTTCCTCCATTGTGTGGTGTGAGATGTGAAGTAGTGTTTGTTTGAAAGCCGGCTGATGATGAAAGATGATAAAGGACATTGAAGTGAGGAAGGACGTTGGAGACAGGCAGGTTTATACTTATGGAAAGAAGAATTCTGCGAAATTCAGTTAATAAAGAAGGTGGAATATCTGCCGGAAATTTATGCAAGGTAGGGGCTACGAATCTTATACCAGAGTCATTATAACGAGGAAAGTTGGCCCACCGATAAGCTGCCCATTTCTGCGAGCTCAACTAGTGTATCACATTCTGAGTTGTAGCGGCATCCGTACTATTCACTTAGAGATGACTAAGAAGCTTAAGGATTATATTGCTCTTATTAGCGACTTTTTTATCGTAACATGTGAATCTGTTCTAGAGGCTCCTACTGCCTGCATGAAGAATTTCCGGCTTAGATATGTTGCACGCTTGTCTGAACCTTTACGGATATTCTTAAACCGACATGTATCTCATGCATGACTACCTAGGTAGTAACAAACAATTACTTTCATAATAGAGAAATCCTAAGTTTATGCTTATGGTAGTAAGAACTTAGCAAAAATACCATAAATCTAGGCTCAGATTCCATAAATCTCATCTAGGTTTACTATCATATTGAACACGTCACACATAGGCTTTCTGGGAAAGCGAGCTAATGGTATGTTCTGGAAGTTCATCTGCCTGCGTGTATACATTCCTGCCTGCACACACGCACATTTGACAGAGTTTATTATTTAAACTCAGCTTCACACGACGCAGAATATGACTCAAATGAGTAAGGGCTCAGATATAATACCGCAGGTGAGTTTATTTTCTTCTTATAAATTGATCTTTTTGCCCTTATTCGATGCCTGACAGTCTTCACCTTCTTTACCATCACAACGACAGTCCCGAAGACCACGACAACAGAGGCTGCTTCTACTACAAATTCACTCTCCCATAAACCACAAAATGGATCTACATCAGTACTAAGATTACATCGGTTCGCAGGCCACCCAGAACCTTGTTTCTTCTTCTACTCAGACTAATGATGTCGAATGGGGCGAGAAGCAAGTTGCTGCTGACAACGACGCCCTAACCCTAGCTATCGAGTCAGAGACACAACAGCTAGAGTCTCGTGGGTCTCTAACAAAAGGTTATAAGGCCTTGGTCGAGATCCTTCTCGGTGTTCTCCTCATCGCCGAAATAGTCCTCACCCTCATCTGCGCCTTTTATCTCATTAGCAGTAGCACGCCTCCATTTGTAATGGGATTCACTGTGTACTGCACCCTTGATCTGATGATCTTTCTCTTGGGGTCATTATTGAAGGCATAAAAACATGTCGAAACTCCGAGCTCAGCTAGATATTCGTGAGACCTTTGGCTAAGGGTTGGTTTGGTTCATTCAACACCAATCTTCCTGAATTCTGGCCTCTTTGCAGCCTCAATTTATCTTCCAAGCGCAGAACCCGATCAGAACCAGCTTCTACTATCACATCTTCTATCTTTCCTCTTTCAGAGCACTTACCTACCGAAGCCCGTCCTTACCAAGGGTCCAATACAATAACTTCTTGTACTATCAGATAGCGGCCCATTCAAAGCCCTAGGTGGGTGTCTGTTGTGGTGTCATTGGCCTTAAAAAGAAGAGTTGCTGAGATATTGTTAGGAATTTCAATGTATGGTATTGCTATTAGGGTATACAATCTCCTCACTTCAAGTTTTCTTTAGATTATTGTTTCTTGTGTTATCAAGTTTATTAAGTTCAAATAAATGGATTCTCCTCTGATGTTTTCCTCAAATGCTTAGCCATAAAGATAAACAATCCACCCAAGAACAACGAGGCACTCGCAAAGACCTGCACACCTAAATAATGTCCCCTAGATTGTTTAATGATCATCCCAGCAATAGGCGGCCCAGTCAGAGTTGCAATGCTATTCGTCGTAAAGATCCTTCCCATTTCACACCCGTCTTGTGCACATCCGTCGTCAAATCTGACAAAGCTGGAGGAAACAAGCTCATAGACGCACCAGCGACGATGCCATACACGCTTGCCCATGCGTATATTCCTCTTTCAGTAGAGACACCTGGCTAGTCAAGTAGGTAAATTGCGGAAATGAATGTTACAAGTATGAGAACTGTGATGCTACCGAAGTGATGGGCGATGGCGTTAGGAAGTGAACGGCCGATGATTCCGACGCCGTTGACAACTAATAAGACGTTCAATGCATCAGAGTATGTGAGAGCTTTTTCCAATTGCGAGACCGCAAAAGAAGCAAGATAGTAGATCGGGAAGAATGTTCCCCAAAAGGTCTAGTCCTCAGTCAGTATGCATTCGCCCCAGAGACTGCAGACTTACGAAGAAAATCCCAATGGCGAAGAAAAAATACCCCTTTTCCTTGAACGACGCTATATCAACCCAAGGACCTGACTGTCTCGGTGGAATCTTAGGTCTCAAGAGCACATTCGCCAGAACCAGTGTAATAAGTTAAACAAGTCCCATTGCTCTAACCGTCCAAGAAAAACCACTCTTTCCAAGAAGTTGCCTCGCCATAGATGGAAATATTAAACCTCCAGTGGCACTCTCCGTAGCAGTTATACCAAAAGCCAACGCACTCCGTCTTTTGAAATAAGTCGATACGACGGCAAGACTTGGTGTAAACGTGAGTCCGTTACCTAACCCGGTGCAGAGTCCTTGTGCGAGGAGGAGTTGCCGGAAGGTTGTGCTGAGAGATGTCATGAAGACATCGAGACGGGTTAGGAGTGTTCCGGCTGCGAAGATGATGCGGAAGTATCCGGCGTCGGTTAGACGTCCTGAGAGGGTACCGATGAAGAATGATGTGGAGATTTGGACTGAGCCGATCCACAAGATTTGGCTTGCTGGGTTATCGAGATGAGTGGTGTAGTAAGTCTGGAAGACTCCGAAGGAGCTGCTGTATCCCCTAAGAACGTATGTATCAGCAGAGAGGCAACTCCAAATTTTCTGTTCATTCCGTACCAAGAATTCAACATTAAAATATGACCAGCAATAGCTTTTTCAAATGTTAGCAGTTGGCGACTCCGTTTCAAAATAGGTTTACCTGAAGCCCATGCCCAAAATCCGCCATCTGGAGGTGGTCCGGGATCTTTGTCCACGGCTGAAGTCCGACTTAGCACACAATCCAATACCGAGAAACCTCTTTGTTGTTGTGTGTCTTGCCATTCTCCATCTTGAGAGACGCTATAATCTTCCTCATCTTTCGAATCAGACTTGATGTCGTCATTGTAGTTCCGAGCCCCTTCATCGATGAATGGCTGGCTTCGTTCTTCACCAGAGCTTATTGAGTTCTTATAGTCTCCGCTGTTCTTATCCTAATCACCACGCCTTCCATTTATTTTTCTGGGGACTGGTGTGACAATATCATCTTGGTGGTGGATATCAAAGGTGTTGACGAGGAGGACTACAAATGGTGAGCCAGCAAGTAGATCAGTTCAGAGGGAGGGAGGGTTCTTTATAGTGTCAAATAAATGGTGGAACATTTGGTCCCGGAGCGGATGATTCCATCCTCATTACACCAATACTTTATTCTTTCATACCAACCATCGATTTCTATTAAAAATGCTATCACCCCCGGCTTCTAGCAAAAGCTCCTCGGCCAATTGAGCAAGAGCCTCTTGTGAACCATGTAGTAAGTCATATCTCCCCAACTGCTTGTCTTCACTTGGCTTACCCTGTAGGATCGCGAAAGATCCGATGCTCGGGTGAATACCCAGTGTGTGCGAAATGCATCACTACTAACAGAGAATGTGTTTGTTCTCTGCAGAAACGAGCTAGAAGACCCAAGGCTAGTCGAAGAGCAAGTATTGTCGCCCATAAACAGTCCAACTCTCCCCATCTACTAACCCTCATCAGAGCAAACCACAGCGACATCCTCAGCCAAACAGACATCAACGCCTCATGCGGAGGCACTAGAGGCTACTGGCAAGAGAGAGAAACTGAAGGTCGCGCCGAATCCTCTAGGTCAATCGCAGGAGGCGGTCTCGGTGCCGATTGAAGTATCGCTTGAGTAACGGAAGAGTCTCATGTACAACGCTGCCAAATCAGAGATACCTAGCATTGAGAATCGCCGGGACAAGTCCTTTGTCGCCTTTGTTGAACGCTTGGAAGAGCGACAGACGAGATGGCATTTATTACCCACAGCGCCTGATTGCCCGTCAACATATCAATCAGCCTGCTCTTCGTCGGATGAGCTCCCGCTTTGTTTGACCATCATTAAAGCTGCGAGAAAGGTTCTTAATCCGATAATAGCGATATTGGAATGATTCGAGACAAGCGCATGAATTGATAATAGCCTCCATTTTGTTACTTAATTATGTTACACATAGACAGACTCCCTCAATCCCAGCACGCCCAAGCGATACGATCAATCTCTCCAAGGCACCCCAACATCCATTAACTACTGAACAGTCTGCGGATGCATCGCAAACTTAAAATCCGGGTTAAAGTCATATGTCTGATGCCTCTTATCATCCTCCCAGATCGTCTTCTTGTTCTCCGAATGGATCTTGAAGTGCGACTCCTTCAATCTCTGCTCCTTGGCTGTCTCAGACCAGCCCTCGACTTCCTTCTCATTGTACACGAGCGCTTTGTTACGGCCCTTGAAACAATCATCAGAGCTATCGCCGTGGTTGTTCCCGGGGGTGTAGTTTGAGAATGCTTGGAGGCGATCAAGGAGTGATTGATGCAGCACAGCGCCGCGGGGGATGTCGCGGAATGATCCCATGTTGGGAGGGAATGTCACGGGTTTCCAGCCCAGGAGTTTGACGTTGGCTTCTTTTCTGTCGTCGAGTTCCCAGCGGGTTAGGAAGGGAAGCCATTCTGGGACCTGTTAGTTGGGGATGTCAATGATGGGGGGGAGTGTACTCACCCATAAACTTCCACAGAAGCACCTTGAAGAATCCTGTGCCGTATCCAAAAGAAAGAGTATCGTGCATGAATCCATGCGTGGCTTCTCTTCGCTTCGCAGCATTCTGCATATCCCTCTCAAAAGGCCCGAGACTATGACACCAATGCACACTAGCCTGCGAATCCATCTGACCAACCTTCTTAACCTCGCGAATCATCCACTCAAGAGGAATGTCACTCATTTGTAGCCTATCATTGTTGAGGTTCTGGCTAGCCTTACCAGCTTTCGTCGTAACCCACGCATTCTTAATACGTCCCCAGAACGAAAGCTTCTCGGCTTCGTCTTCTTTCTCATCAGGCTGAGCGGGCCAACCACCGCCAACGTCGCCGTGATTACCGGGGAACCAGACTTCTTTAATGTCTTCCTCGTCATCATGGCTATGAACAGCGGCTCTGATGTCCTGTGCAAGCAGGGCAGGTTTGAACTTGACGCGCCGCTCATCAACAGCTACAGCGTGACGCACATGGCGCGCTGTGCCGGTTACTGGAACGGGCATTTTTGCTTTTCGCTCCAGAACAGCAACAGACGCAACACAGTCCCATATTCCAAGGAAGAATACTTTGATATTATCCTCTTCACCCACACTGTTGGTCTCTTTACGACAGAACGTCTGGCTAAACGCTTCAATCTCATTTTGAGCATCTTGCGTTTCCTGACTGACGTCTTCAGGCTTTGTGCCCACGAGCTGTGTTGTGTCACAGCCATGTTCAGCTTCAGCTTCAGAGTGGTCGTGCTTGGAGCACTGCGCATGCTCACTGTCTTTTATCTCGCCCTGGAGATAGCGTTGATAAAGACGGTAGGCAAAGGGGACCATTTCTTCGTTGCCTTTGCAGAGAAGACCGACTTTGTTTACCATTCTGGCGAGGAATTTGGCTGTATAGGCGCCACGGCTGAAGCCAAAGACGTAAATCTTTGCGTTCTATCGAGAAAGTTAGTTCTGGTGACGAGTAGAGCTGGAGGGAGTAGACTTACAGGCTCATAGTAACGCATAAGGAAGCGGTAGCCCGCAATTACATGGGCGTCGAAGGTGGTAGCGAAACCAGAGTCAAGCGTCTGCGAGATTCTGCTACCGAACTCCCCAAGGATTCCCTTGTTCACAGACTTTTCATTGATATCATAGGTACCAATTCCCGCTATACAGATGTTAATAATTGTACTCTTCATTCAATAGCAAGAAACTTACTCTGATAGTAGTGGAATTGATTCGGGTGGTTACGATCCAACTTCCTCAGGATCTTAACAACATTGGTGTCCGCATTAGAACCACTGAATGTATTACCCGTGCCATCAAAGCACAGGATGAGCTTCTTAGGCTCTGTACCGTCATAGTTCGAACTCTCAGCGTGAGGCATCTTGGAAAATCAGAGAAGAATGGGGGTTTCCAGGTAAGACGAGGATTCAGCGTCTGAGGGCCAGCTGAGCTTCCTTTATGCGGAGACAATAAGCCCCCTTAATGTTGTACTGATGGTCTTCTGCTTACACCCCTTTCTCCCTTTCTGATTGGGCATTTTCGGCCCGGAAGATGGTGTAGCCAAAGGTAGCTGCTCGGAAGAACAAGTATACGGCACAGTACAGAATATCACATGAAAAACCTCATTCCAATTCTTGTTTTCTCCACCCTTGAAAGGACCAAGAGAATCATTTCATGTAGGGATACTAATCGGAGAATAGCGATTCGTTAGTTAAAAGCCTTGGCAGTTGTCTCAGCCAGCCACAGCGACAAGAGTTGCTCTTTTTGAGGTGCTGATCCCCACAGACGCAGAATGTCGTGCTTTGTCCTTTTACGAGGAGTTGCAGTGCATGTTCAGTAAGCCACTTTTTTTTTTTTAAAAAAAAAAAAAAAAAAAAAAAAAATCTTAACAGAGGCGGGGATTGCTTCCGGGCTGAAAAGCGCTGACTGCGACACTGCATGTCTTGTGTTTACTCATTTGGACCCTTATTCTGGTTGCCTTGTAACGTATCATTTCCTTTGCTTTTCCTGTGTCTCAGTGAGATTTGCTGCAATAAGATGCTCGTGCTATTGCATTAACCTGAATCAGAGTTATTAAGAACAAAACTCGGTGTAAGAAACACGCTATCTTGGAGTATGCATTTTCCTATTCCAGACCTTGGGACCTTTGTGGGAGACTCAATTGATATTGTACCAATGAGGATCTTTTGAGGCCAGTTGAAAGGATACGAGCTATCATTTAACCATAACAGCTGGCCATAGCTCCTTGTATCGACCTGCAGATCAGATCCCCTCGTTTCTTTTCCCACATCAACACCTCCTCAACAGCAAACTCATGTATCACAAAGCCAACCACAACAGCAAATCATAACCACCCAAAAAGAAATACAAGAACCGCATGTCTCACAACCCCTCACTTCACCTCAAAACACGGCATCTTTCCCGAAAAGACATGGCTCACTCCGGCATCTGCTATTTGCCGGACAGCCCGCGAGGATCTTCGGCTGGTGTACCACAGCAGAAAAGCCAGTCAGCAATATTATCTAGCTACGGCAGATTGAATTTATCCAATCGTGTGAAACCTGTTTGGATTAACCCCGCGCTGGTTTAACCGGAACGGACCGTCTGCATTGGTGATCGTACTAGGAGCTTGACAGCTATTCAACCTTGTTAGATGGGAGGTTACTTTGGTGTAGATCATATAAGCATGTTTAAGAATACTATGTAAGAACTCTATCTTGATAACATCAGATAATATGAAGTATTCCAACTAAGGATTCAAAATTCAGGAATCAAAAGTTTCAGGCTTGGAAAAATCAACATCAGATCATCCTCGAGCTGCATTTGCCACAGCCCGCAATGCACACCCTCGTTTCCCAACTTGAAAGATCTCGCATCAAGGTTTCGCAAAAGCAGCTGCTGAGACATGAGTCTCTTCAACCCCTCACCCCGAAGCTTCATCCTTGCAGAGCTGTATCTAGACGAATCAAGCTTCACCACCTTCCGCCATTGTCTTGACTTGCAGGATAGATTGGTTATAAACGTGAATCCATTGGTCAATAACTGAATATCAGGCCTGGTTGCACAGAACTCCCTTGCGATACGTAAGCTACTTACTCGGAATATCGATCGAGTCCGTGATGCAGTTACCTTGTAAGAGACTGACTAATAAGAAGTGTGCTATAAAGACAGGCTCAATGAGGTGAAGGTGAAGAAACAAGATCTTTCCTTCTTCAAACACATTCTTCTTTCAAGTCATAGACTTGGATCTTCATCATGTCGTTCAATGAAAAGTTTCAGGCGGGTGAGTCCTACAAGGACTCAAAGGAAGACTCCTCAAGTCTTCTTAACAACCCTGAGAAGCTCGTTGCAGACCTCATGAAGGACTTTGCTGGTGTTAGAAGCCAAGCTAGTCCTGCTCAACTGTTGGGTCTTGTTAAGGAGCTTCTTCAAAAGGGACAGCCTCTTGATGACAAGAAGGGGTAAGTCACTGTCACTTATTACCAACGACTGCAAAGGATATAGCTAATGGATCAGTACCACTGAGCTCCTCATCGGTATCCTCACTGCCCTTCCCGCTTCCTCCAAGGCTCGCACAGCTCTTACAAACAAACTCATCGACACTCTATGGGGTAATCTCCAACATCCTCCCCTGAGCTACGTCGGCGGCGACGTCAAGTACGATGTCGTTGACTCCGACAAGCCTGCCCACAAGCACAACTGCGAACTCTACGACACCATTGAGTTCAAAGTCCCAGGCACTGATGTTCTTCTCCGAGAGCAAGTCCCCCAGGCTCCTGATGGTCTTCATCAGTACCGCATGCCTGATGGAAGCTTCAACAACATCCTTGAGCCAAACCTTGGTAGAGCTGGTACTCCTTATGCCAAGTCTGTCAAGTCTGAAAAGAGACTTCATGGTGTTAAGCCTGATCCTGGTCTGTTGTTTGATCTGCTCATGGCGAGAGATGAGGGGTCTTTCCAGGAGAACCCCGCTGGTATTTCGTCCATGTTGTTTTACCATGCTGCGATTATCATCCATGATATCTTCCGCACCAACCGCACAGATATGAACAAGTCAGACACATCGTCATACCTTGATCTCGCACCTCTGTACGGTTCATCGCTGAAGGATCAGCTTGAGATCCGAACTATGAAGGAGGGTAAACTCAAGCCTGATACCTTCCACGAGAAGCGACTCCTTGGTCAGCCTGCAGGTGTCAACGTGATGCTTGTGCTGTACAGTCGTTTCCACAACTACGTTGCGGACATTCTGCTCAAGATCAATGAGAACGGGCGATTCTCACTGACTGTACGACCTGATGCCAGTGAAGAGGAAAAGGCCAAGGCGATAGCAAAGCAAGACCATGATCTCTTCAACGTGGCTCGTCTTATCACAGGTGGTTTGTACATCAACATCTGCTTGCATGACTACCTTCGTGCTATTACCAACACGCATCACTCTGCGAGTGACTGGACTCTAGATCCTCGTGTTGCTATTGACAAGCAATTTGATGGCGATGGTGTCCCTCGCGGCGTTGGCAACCAAGTCAGCGTTGAGTTCAACCTGCTTTATCGCTTCCACTCTTGTATCTCCAAGAGAGATGAGCGATGGATCAACGACTTCTTCCTGAAGCTCTTCCCTGGCCGCAAGGCAGAGGATCTTCAGGACGTCAGCTGGACGGAACTTGGCCAGGCTCTTCTAACTTTTGAGCAAAACACCCCCAAGGATCCCAGTGTGCGAACTTTTGATGGTCTTGAGCGTCAAGCCGACGGAACTTTCAAGGATGAAGATCTTGTTCGCATCCTCAAGGATGCCATGGAAGATCCCGCTGGTACCTTTGGCGCCCGCATGGTTCCAAAGGCTCTCAAGGTCGTTGAAGTCCTGGGTATCATCCAAGGCCGCAAGTGGCAATGCGCTTCTCTCAATGAGTTCCGTGAGTTCTTTGGACTCAAGCGCTACGATTCCTTCAGCGAGATCAACTCCAACCCCGATATTGCCAATATTCTTGAGAAGTTGTACACAGACCCTGACATGGTTGAACTCTATCCTGGTCTCATGATCGAGGATATCAAGCCCCAACGCAACCCAGGCTCTGGCATCATGCCGACATACTCAGTTGGCCGAGCTGTACTGTCTGACGCCGTCACACTTGTGCGCTCCGACAGGTTCAACACCATTGACTACACTGTGTCTAACCTCACTGCCTGGGGTTACAATGAGGTTCAGCAAGATTACAAGACTCTCGGTGGTTCCATGCTGTACAAGCTCATTCAGCGAGGTGTACCCAACTGGTTCCCGTTCAACTCTGTCGCTGTCATGCAGCCCATGTACACAAAGAGCGCCAACGAGAAGATTGCCAAGGAGATCGGTACTTTTGACCAGTACACTCTCGACGATCCTAAGCCACCACCCAAGGTCGCTGTCCTCACCTCAAGCAGCGCTATCAAGGAGATCTTGAGTAACACTAAGCAATACGTGGTGCCCTGGCTTAAGCCTCTGAACACTCTGTTCCCTGGCAAAAAGGACTTTGGCTGGTTCATGCTTGCGGGCGATCAGCCACAGAACTACACACATCGCGCCAACTTCACCAAGGCAATGAGCAAGGTTCCCAACCTCCACAGCGCCATTCACAATTTTATTGAGAAAGAAGGCACTAAGCTCATCAACAAGGAGACATTCACTCTTAAGAAGGGTCTTGACCAAATCGACATCATCCGCGATGTCGCCATCCCTCTTAACACACAACTCCTCGCTGATCTGTTCTACTTCGATCTCCGGACCGAGGAGAACCCCGACGGTAAGCTCGGCGTAGCAGAGCTATACCGCAGTCTTCTCGACATTCGCATCTGGGGCGTCAACAACAACGATCCCGCTCAGGCGTGGAACCGTCGACGACGTGCTCAAGAGGGTGCCAAGATTATGATCGAGTCTACAAAGAAACTCGTTGCTGAAGCTGACGTTGGACGCCCTCGAGGAATTGGTCTGGTTTCTGGCGTTGCTAACAGAATCGGCTCCAGATCATACCTCAAGAAGGATTCCCTGCGATCTTGTGGTCTTAAGCTTGTTGAGGAGCTTTTGGGTCAGGGTAATAATGTTGATCAGGTTACTGATAACCTCTGGCTTACTGCTTTTGGTGGTATTGGTGTTCCTGTCACCGCTGTAAGTCACTTGCCCATACGTTGAGTGTTATGTCTGTGCTAACTGTGTATAGTTCTATGAAGTCCTGTCCTTCTTCCTCCGCCCTGAGAATGAGGCCATCTGGGCTGAAGTCCAAGCCATTGCGCAAAAGGGCGATGATGCGACACTTCACGCCTATGTTGCTGAGGCACAGCGAATGACAAGCTCTCAGCGCAATGTGCGCGTTGCAACAGCACCAGGTGAAGTTCAAGGCCAACAGATCCAGCCTGGTACCGCTGTTGTTCTCATGCTGGTAAATCACCTCACTAAACCCCTGGGCTGTTCCTGTGGGATGCTAACCATGCAACAGGGCGAAGCTGGACGTAACCCCAAGGAGGTTCAAGACGCAGACAAGTTCAACCCCCAGCGCAAGAAGGACGACGTGTCTGCTTTCAGCTACGGTCAACACGAATGTCTTGCCAAGGATGTTGCCCTCGCTTTCGTGACAGGTCTTATCAAGCTCGTCGCTGATCTCAAGGAACTCCGTCCTGCACCTGGTCAGATGGGTCTTGTCAAGACCATCCGAGTTGGTACAGAGAAGGCTTATCTTAACGATAGCTGGTCATACCTTGGCTTTGATGCCAGCAGTAAGTCCCCTATTTTGTTTGACTGTTTAATATGCTAACGTTGCTTCAGCCTGGAAGGTCCACTTCAATGGTCACGGTAAGGGTAAGTTTGAGGGCGATAGGGTTCCTACAAAGGCTACGCCAATTCAGGAGTACTATTACATGCTTCAGAAGCGCAAGGAAGAGATTTTGGGCTACTAGTCATAGTCAATCGTTCGCTTCTTTAGCGTAATGTAGTCAATGCACAATCTGTCATATCATGATAAAGACCGAGAGGTTTTCAGCTGTGAACGGCATTTCGGATGACATTCGAGTGGATATACCAATTGATTAAGAAGCACTTTATACGAGAGATCCATCTTTTTTTCATCCCTTATAGCCTGTTGATTAGCTCTAACGGGGTCTCGCATTGAAAATTTGCGGAACTACGTCGATCGTCCCATATCTTTTATGTGGGCATTCCAGATTAAAACCCGGGGCGGTTCAGGGGGATCCCGGTCCATCTCTGAAACAGGTTTGCAACTCGCTTTGGCTTTGGCGAGTCTCGTCTCTCTCATTCTTTGTTCTCCTCATTCACTTTCATTTTTGTCATATTCATGTTCATGATGCAGCGCGCTACTGCTCTTCTTCTCCTCGCTGCTGCGGTCGACGCTCATTCAATTGGCGCCAGAGACGACTGTACAGACGTACACATCTTTCTCGCAAAGGGAAACAATGAGCCAGAACCAGGACGTCAAGGAAAACTGGTCAAGGCTATTTGTGATGGGTTGAAGAGCTGTGATTACGAGGATATCAAGTTTGAGAACAAGCTTGAAGATCCCTACTGCGATTCTGTCACAGAAGGTGTTCAGAATGGAATCAAGCAAATTACCGCCTACAACAAGCGATGTCCAAAGTCTAAACTCGTCGTGAGCGGCTACTCACAGGGCGGACAAGTCGTAGGCGATATCCTCGGCGGCGGTGGAGGTGTCTTCTTCCAAGGCTGCGTGGAACCAAACAACAAGGGCTTAGATCCCAAGTCCAAGCCCGGAAGCAGCATTTACGCAGCCATGGTATTCGGCGACACACGACACACTCAGAACCAACCGTTCAATGTCCTCTCAGGCGCTGATAAGAACGGTTTGTTTCCGCGACCAGCAGGCCAGCTTTCGAATTTGGCTGCGTATGGCGATGTTTTCCGGAATTACTGTGTCGAGACGGATCCGATTTGTGCGCAGGGCAAGGTCGTTGAGACGCATTTGAACTATTTCGACATTTTCACTGATGAGGTTGCGGAGTGGGTTAAAGAGAAGGTTGGGACTGAGGAGGTGACTACGACGGCGAAGACGAGTACTAAAGCCAGCACCAAGACCAAGGCTTCTACTTCTACGACGAGTACTGAGGATGTGACAACTACTACGTCTGAGGCGAAGGAGACTACAGAAAAGAAGACGACGGCGATGTCAACAACGAAAAACACCGCTGCTTCTGCGACAGACGATGCCAGCTCTACAGCTCAGACTGGAACTGCGACATCAAACAGTGAAGCTACATCAGACGCCGCTGCGCCATCATCGACTGATAACGCAGCCACTTCAAAGAGTGCATCTCTGCTGGGGATGGTAATGGGCATCGCGGCTCTCCTAGCCATCTAATAACATGCATACAATGGGGGCGTTTATAGACAATTCTCGGAATAGAAAGAAGCCATTCGTTTAATTATAATCATAAATTATAATCACTCTTTAACAATACAAAAGTACACCTTTTTATTTATATCATCGTGTGAAGAGTCAAGTCGTCATTATAAACATCACGCCCTTGACCAATCGAATGACATGTTCACCAATCTCCGAAAGCGGACCCTAACTCTGTAACTCACCGACAACATCATCATCACTATTAACAATGTCTCCAACAATTGTCCTCATCCGCCACGCCCAGGCTTATCATAACGTAGCTCATAAGTCTCTCCTCCTTACAAACCTTCTGTTATTAACAATTCCTCACAAGATTGGTCTTTGCGAGATCCTCCGCTTACGGAGAAAGGCGAGGAACAATGCGCGCATCTTAGAGAGAACCTTTTGTCTACTTTCTCAGATGAGATAAATAATCCTGAGCATGTTGCTATAGTTGTTAGTCCTATGCGTCGTACGCTTCAGACGGCTATGCTTTCGCTTGACTGGGCGGTTGAGCGTGGTGTTAAGATCCAAGGCAACGCTGACTGGCAGGGTAAGTTCCCTAATCTAAGCTAAACAACCAAGCTCACACCTTCTTAGAAAACTCGGATAAGCCTTGTGATACAGGAAGTATCATTTCTTCCGTCGCACCAGACTTTCCAAAGGTCGACCTCTCCGCCGTCGACGCCATCTGGCCTGACAAGACATCCCCCGCTGCAGAGCACTGCTTCCATACCAAGAAGTCTGTCCTAGCCCGTGGGCGTCGGGTCCTTGAGGATCTTCACAAGCGGCCTGAGAAACTTATCTTTGTCGTATCTCACTCCGGCTTTCTGAGATTGGGTGTTACGGGATATTGGTTCTTTAATAGTGATTACCGTGTGTTTGACTTTGAGGATGGGGAGGAGGTGAAGATTAAACAGCAGGAGAGAACGCTTGCTGGAGGTTTGGGATTTTCTTTTACGGAGCCAGTTGCCCTTGGACTTGATTTGCCAGAGGAAGATCTAGAGCTTGATAGTGTCAAGGAATAGATGCTTGTTCTTGGTTGGGCTCGTATCAATGGACTAGAGAAGACTATAGAGATAGCCTCAAAGTATCTTGGCATAGACTATTCTTCATGTTTATATCTATCATCCATGGTCATGATGTTACACTATGAGTACACGCTATATCCAAGTCTTCCTCTCATCTCGACATGAAGCTTTGGAAAGCCGATTGGTCGATGACGACATTACCCACGGCACGAAGCCTCTTTCTACCCTCTTTCTGTTTCTCCAGCAACTTTCTTCTTCTTGAAACATCGGCAGCATGAAGTTTAGCAAGAACATCCTTACGGAAGGGCTTGATGGTTTCTCGTGCTACGATACGGTTGCCGGCTGTGGCTTGGATGACGACCTCTGGATAGGAGAATTAGCATCGTATATAATTATCTCATGAGACGCTGAGGGGAAGGGCAATGTGAGAGAGAATGACTTACCGAAATGCTGTCGATCAACATGCTCCTTAAACTTAGTCACCCACGCTCTTCCAAGACGATCAACCTGTGATGAATGCACAACTTTGCAAATAGCATCGACAGGCTGTCTGTTCACAAGGAGCTGCAATTTGACCAAGTTACTCTCACGCCAACCTGCATCCTCATAATCCAGCGTAGCATATCCCTTGCTAAAAACACGTGTCAATAACACTCCAACGGAAAGAAAGGGAAGACATACGTAACACTCTTGAGCTTTCCGAATAGATCATCGACTAATTGAGCCGTTGGAATCTCATACTGCAGAATAACCTGCGTTGTGTGGAAAAACTCCAAACTCTTCTGCTCACCGCGATTGGCTTCGCAAAGTTCAATCACTCGACCCAGATATTCCTCTGGCATGGTGATAGTAGCCGTCACATATCTAAACACGTTAGCCACACTCCCAAATGACCACCAAGTGAACTCACGGCTCAAACAGCTGCGACTGCTTAACCTTCGGATTACTCGTCTCCGGAAACAGCGCCGGGTTCGAGACAATCTCCTCCGATCCATCCGGCCAGATAATCTTCGACGGCACAGTCGGTTCCGTCAAAATAACACTCCGGCCATGTTCCTGTCTCAGCCGATCCTGAAACACAGAGCAGTGCAAACTCCCCAGAAATCCTAAACGCCAGCCCGCTCCGAGCGCTTCAGAGTGGTCCTTCTGCAGCGTAACGCTACGGTCGTTCAGAACAAGCTGGCCGATACTATCGGCAAGACGACTGTAGTCGCTTTGGTCGGTGGGGAATGCTGCCACGAAAACCATGGGTTTGGGCTCTTCGAAGCCTGGGTAGGGCTCAACTTTGTCTTCGGAGCCGACGAAGGTGAATGTGTCGCCTAGCTTGGCGTCTTGGATCTTCTTCATGCCTGGATTGAAGTACACGTATCCGACTTGTCCAGCGCTGAGAGTTGCTTGTGGTGTAGCATGGGGGTATTGAATGCCAACTTGGCCGACGGTGTACTTCATACCAGTACCTAAAGAAACAACATTATCGCCAGCTTTGATCGTGCCGTCGAACAACCTAACCAAGAGCACAACACCACGAAAGTTGTCGTACCAAGAATCCACCAACATCATCTTCAGCGGCTTCTTCTCGTCACCCACAGGATGAGGAATCCTCTCGATAACGGCTGGTAGAACATCCGGCACACCCTTGCCCGTCTTGGCACTCAGCATAATAGCATCTTTAGGATCCAACTCAAAACTATCCTGCATCTGCTGCAACACACGCGGGACGTCAGCAGCAGGCATATCGATCTTATTCACCACCGGCACAAGCGCTAAATCCTGCGCAAACGCAAGATGAAAGTTCGACACCGTCTGCGCCTGAATACCCTGCGATGCATCAACCAGAAGCAAAGCTCCACCACAACTAGCATATGATCTCGTAACTTCTGCTCTGAAGTCAACGTGGCCGGGTGTGTCAACGAGATGGAGGAGGTAGTCCTGGCCCTTGTGGTTGTGAATCATGGTACATGTCTGCGCCTTGACAGTAATACCACGTTCACGCTCAACGTCTAGTTTGTCCAGAATCTGTTTATTCGCATCACTAGCGGATATAGTCCCCGTGTATTCCAGCAATCTATCACTTAGCGTACTCTTTCCATGGTCGATGTGCGCAACGATACAGAAGTTACGATATCTCTCGATCGGGATCGCAGCGATTCTCGCTTCGAGTTCGGCGGGTGTGGCTTTTGAAGCGTATGTACGAAAATTCGTTAGAGTATTCGATGTGTTACGTGGAGGTGTTCGTAGTTGAGTAGTGATGTTGTGGCATGCGGGCCATGATCGTCTAGAGGTAGCTTGCGAGAGGCATTGCCGACTCCAGGCACGGCCAGCGCTCCAAGCCAGGCTCATCTAGACTTTTCTCGGGCACATTTGGCCAAGCGATCGATAGGGAGTGTGCAAGCCAGTCCAATGGCTGGAGGTATCGTTTGCGTGGTACGTATTTGGCGGGCAAATTGCGGCGCTTCGAGATTTACCTCCAAAAGATTTCCCCATGATACGAAATCTACCTGACGTGGTGGAGGTACGTACCCATGCGGGCAATTCCAACGCATTCCCGTGGCATTACCGTATAGTATCTGGAGACGAAGTTCTAAGAGAGCGAACATAGTTAGATAAGATGGTTCATGATCCTTGGCCAAGATCGAATTAATTTGGTGGCTATTCAGGTTAAGGATAATAAAATTATGTGCTATAAAATTGTCCACACAAACAGCATGAACTCACTCGTGTGACTAACTACCATTCATCACAGTAAAAACGAAGAAACATTAAGCCAAGAAACCAGTTGCATGGTCAATATCTCTTCTAGCCATCCAAAGAAAGGTAGTGATCACCATGCATCCAGCGCTTAGCATCACCATAAAACACCAATTGCAACAAAGAAACATATAGATCGCTTGGGTATCGAGTCTTTCCCGTCACACGGGATACATCTAAGTACTTCGCCAAGAAGAAAACCGAATGCATCACGCCAGCCCATGCATTATAACTACCCATTCCATCCCATTCATTCCATTCCAAAAAAAAAAAGTAAAGTCACTTCATCGCACATCATGTGAGAACCCATTCACTGCCTCGCTTGAGATACTTGTCTAACAGCAATCCCAAGTCTGCAAGGACAAATCGGCACACGTAGAACCCAAAGAACTCGGCTGCGTGTCTAGTGCATAGCTCAAGACCAACTTGCGTCTTGTCAGCGTGTCGCAATCCAGGATCTTCCACTTGTCTGGCTATTTGGTCTATATCCACGGTTAGCAATGAAAATTCCACTAGAATAGGTTGACTTACCAATAGCTTGAGCTGCATCGAACAAGCGTGCCAATGAGCTCATATACATTGCGTTCGGGCCCGTAAATTGGACCTGTGTCAGATCTCGCTTAGGAGGGCGGCTTGTCGGAGTTGGCGTCATTGGCAGGCTAGCAATGCTGGGTATATCTTTGGTAGACTCGTTTGTTGTCACACGGCTCATATAGGAGCCGCCAAGTCCAACTGCAGAATTCTTGGAACGCAAACGTCGCCATGAGAAGGACGACTTGCCAGAAACACTCGCTGATCGTGGGACGCCTGTAGCAGGATCCCCATCACCGGTGGACGCATCCTTGAACAGCGATCCTGATCCATGCACACCCACTTCATTGCCAAGCTTGCGGCTCAATGCTGTCTGAACCTGCTCAAGAATACTCTCGAGAGATTGCATCTCCTCTAAAACTGCATCAGCATCGTAAGTATCCACCCTTGCAATCTTGAGCAGAGCAGCTGTGAGGAAATCGCAATTGGCCACCTTGTCCTCGATGTTCTTGAGTTTCACTCCCTTGACCCTCCAAACATCTCTAGACACGAAGAGCTTGCTGCTGAGATAACCGCCCCTCGGGTGCGCCAGTGTCTGGTAAAGGCATCGCATCAGCCAGAAAGGTCGAAGCATAAAATCGGTAGGACATGGCTCAAGGGGAGCAGGAGGATCCGAGACAAGAGGGTTAGGTGAGCCAGGGCTTGTTGGGGAGTAGAAGTTATCATCAAACAATGCGAGTCCAGCCGCATTCGTATCCGATCGATCGCGAAAGGTCGTGGTAAGAGGTGTAGGCAAAGCGGGCACTGGTGGGCCATTGAGAGATCCAAAGGGATTGATTCCTGGAGTTGCAGGAGACACATCCGAGTTTTCTTCGAGATGCGTCAACGACATATTGCGGCTCTTCATGCTTCTAAGACTAGAAGATGAAAAATTCTTTCTCAGTTTTCGCGTATTAGGGGAGGTGGTGATATCATCATCGCCCTTTTCTGAACCCAACTGACCAAACGGCGAAGGCGTAGGTCGAGCTCCCGTCGTATCTGTCGGACTGGTCTCGAATAACGGTGGTGAGGGTTGCCTATGGTTTGCACTGGCAGCCTTCTTGTCTGCATCAACTTGATCTATGTCCCGACCACCCATCGGGGCGGACCTGGCCTGGGCAGAATCGGCGGCATGGATTTGCATGGGAAGAGCAAGCTTGGAGGTCTCAATTTTGAGCTGTTTCGGGTTCTGTCCTGAAAGTCTCCTATTTCGTACGCTTTGTGCTGATGATCCAGGTCGCTGGGGTAACTCAGGGAGAGATGCTGTCGGTGGAGGGGCAGCCGGTGCCTGTGAAATATTTGTTAAAGGTGGTGGCATTTCTGTAACAGTAGAGAGTGAGGTGGCTCCCGTAGGAGGGTTCGAGCCTTGTGAGCTATGCCAGGTGCGCGAAGTCACACCGCTCGAGTCAGATTCTCGAGGTGGCGGGCGATTCCTATAAGACTCTAGCCCATAATCGCGAGCAATCTCGTCCAAAATCCTCTCTTCCTCGTCAGACGAGTTATCATTATAAAAGTCGTTGGGTGTGCCCTGATACTCGTATCCAGGCTGGTATTGCTGTTGGGCACTCTCCATCTCATAAAGTTCTTGCTCAGTCTCCCTAACTTTTTGGCGAGCCATTTCAACTTTGCGCATAGAATTTGCGACTGCCTCTTCGCCAGCATCCATTGACATCATTCGTCTATGGTCCATTGGGCTCATTGGTTCGTAGCCATCATCATACGCGGCCTCAATTGCTGCGTCCAATGCGGTGTCGAATTCAGCCTCGGTTTCTCCGCTAACGTTCCGAATGTGCTTCCTTCTAAAACCAAGCGACGATGTGCGAGAATGAACAGATGACGAAGTCGAGCCCCCTGATTCATCGATAGGGTCTAACCATGAGTTCATGCTGTCTTCCCGGAAATGAGTGTGCGACATATTATGTTCAGACGCTGGGTCAGCCTGTTGGTCGTGGCTCATGGAGAAATCGGATCGCATGGGCTCGTCCATGTCGTTAACTTCGGGTTTGGCTGGCGATAGTGGACGTCTAGGCGAGAGAGGAGCCGGCATATATTGGTCCGTGGGTCGTGCTGGGAGAAAATGATCAGGAGTCCGCATTCGAATAGGTGATCGCGAGAAGGAAGATTGAAGAAGTCCAGGTCCGGGATCCGGGGCCAGAGTTGTAACGATAGGTTTTGGCTTCTGTGTGCTACGTCTCTTGTAGACTGGATTATCCTCCCGCGGCGGTGAGTTGATTATTCGAGGTTGAGGACTACGGTTGTCTATCCTCGCAGCAGTTGCAGTATCGAAAACAGCACCATCATCATCGTCGTCATCCAATCGCAACACTGACTCGGTCTCGGAATGTTGTGCTAAACTTTCAGGGCGGGCTGGCAGGGCCTTGGTCTCCTCTTCTTGCCAAGGTGCCATCTGATCCAGCTCATCGATTCGACTGGTATAAGTTCGCCGCTAAAGTGCAAGTCAGTATGAAAGACGTCCGCAGTAGGTGTTGTTCTTACAATTGCCTCCAGCTTGCGTTTATCCTCGTCAGCCGATGTCTTTTGTAACACCTGCTGCAGAAGGTCGCAAGCTTCCGCATAAGCCTCCCGTGCCCCCTTGAAATTCTGTGCATTATCCAACTGAACTGCTGTGTTCGCCTTTTGCAGTGCGCGATGCAGCATAGCTTTCTGAGATGGTGGTTTGGTTCCGCGCGCTTTTTCACTACTTCCCCTGCCAGATCGACTCCTGGAATGGCCCCTGTGAGGCGGGTAGGCCTCTTGGTCCTGGTCGTAAGGCATGTTGGGTCTGTATGCAGCCATTGAACGTGCACTTGCCGGTGTTGAAGTGACGGATTGTGCTGGAGAGTCCTGTATGTTGGATTGCTTCAGGGACTGTCCCTCCTGGCGGGCGACTGCTGATCGCCCAGGCTCACTCGAACCAGAGCCAGGGCCAGCCCCTTCGGATTTAACGTTGAGTATATCGCTGAGCGCGGAGGGCGCCTCCAAGGGCGATAATGCGACGATTAACGGTAAGGATTGCGGTAACTGGCTTCGTTCCTCGGACGGCCTAGGTGCAAAGGCGTCGACGCTGGAAAGAGAGGCGATTGGGCGGTGGTTCTTTTGGAGTTTCCGAGGGGATGGTTTGGAAGGGGATGATTTAGGCGGTGGAGAGTTGTCAATGAAAGTGGTCGCATCGATACTGGGGCTTTTACCGAGTCGCGAATGGTTGGCGCGGGGAGGTAGTGCCGAAACACGGCTGAAATTCGTAGACACAGTTGAAGAAGACAGACGATTCAATAACCATGAGCTTTCGGCGGCGTTGTGGGGGATTCCGTTTCCGTGGCCAGGAGTGGGCGATAAGCGATCCGATCTCTCAAAAGTTACAGCTCTCGGCGAAGGTTCGATATGGGGCGGTGGGAGAAGTGAAGATGTTCGAGGTAGACGGGCTGCCGGGGATTTGTTATTTGGATAAGCGTTTAGCGAGGGCGAGGGCGAGGGCGCAGATCTCGACGGGTCGCGATGATAATGTGCTCTAGGTGGTCTAGGTCCAGAGTCGGTCGATACGGAAGCGGAGGACGCATAGGCAGGTAAAGCCCACGGCGGGACGGTAGCGGCCGTGGCAGATGAGGGTGAGTTTGTAGAGGGTGACGCGCTCGGACGGTGGCGATTGAGAGTGTGACTACGGCTGCGAATTTGAGGATGGGAAGACGAGCTCTGACCGTCGTGCATCCTCTTTGAATCGATTCCAACCAAGCCAAGCCACTCCAATCCAATCCGGCGATGCTACTGGATCCGAACCAAGAGCCAACAATTTCCCCCCTTTCCCTTGTACACCGAGCAAACGGATTTTAGGGGACTAAGGTTAGTGGAGGTTAGTGGAAGCCCGGGCCTTTTTCCACCTCACCTCGTGGTTCTGGTGGTTCAGTGGTGGGTGGTTGTGTCTGGTGCGTCGTGGAGATGGGCCCGCGAACTAGTTGGAGCGAGGTCCGCTTCCGGCGCAATTAGTTCAGGTACAGGACAGTACAGGTGCTTGAGTCGTGGCAGTTGTATGTAACGTTGGAGTGTAATTGGATGTGGCCGCAAAATCGCATTCCCATTTCGATGGCTTCTCGTTATATTTGCAATGATTCATGCAGATGCTGGCTGACGAAACCCAAGGGATGAAAAGTATAAGTTCAAAGGTTAAACGCAAAGTCAAACATCAAACAACTCATGTTCGTCCCAGAAGGACACTGACCACTGACTGTCCAGTCAGCCAGGGCGAGATAACCCAGCCCATCCATGTCAGGGGACGAGCCGCACCTGCATCTCGGGTTTTGGTTGGTGGTTAGAGGTATCGGTACCTAGGGATGCGTTCCTCTGTCTCTAATCTGTAACGAGATAACGCATTATGCCGAGTGACCGGCAGTTGACCTGTGCGTCTGCCTTCCCCAGGGCTTCGGCAAAGTATTCCACGGTATCGGCTGATGCCAGGCTGTGGGCAATTCACCCTGTGCTTACTTTTGATGGAGTGAGCGGGAGCACTGTGCGGACGCACGCAACCCCCTACAAGACCGCTGTCGTGCTTTAGTTTTAGCGCGCTACCTTATGTAATGTTTGCAACCGACATCAGACATCATCAAGCTGAGCGGCGCGTCACTAACAATTATCGTGGATCGCGAACGGATCATTTTGGCATCAACTTGCCAAAAACGATTTTTGTTGTTTCATTCATTCTTTCACAACTATCAATCATGGCGAGCGTTGATGACATATTCAAGGTTGGTTTACAAACCATTCCCAGCTTCATTTCTCTAACAAAAGTGTAGAATTCAGGCATCTCTAGCAAGCGCAAGCTTGATGCCATTCGAGATCCAAGTAAGTTCAACTTCCATCCATCCATTCCAATATTGGTCGCGAAGAACGTCTGCTTACATTAGTGTCAGATGAGATCTACAAATCAGCAAAAATAAGCTCCGATGATTCAAATCGCCATGCTCGAGTCGATGAGGATGGCGACGAAGACATGGAAGCTGGTCCAGCGCCTCCTCCAGCCAACGACGAAGACTTCGGTCCCGAACTTCCCCCCGACGATGACGAAGGCCGCTTTTTTGGCGGAGGCATCACCCAGCAAGAATCAGAAATTCTCGATTACGTAGACGAAGCAGATGCTGGGCGAGCACCTGAAAAGATCGATGCAGCCTGGTTGCGAAAAACAGCACTCAATTTTGAGAAGCGCATCAGCAAGAACGCCGAGCTACGCGCAAAATTCGAAGACGATCCGCAAAAGTTCATCAGCAGCGAGGCTGATCTGGACTCTGACATCAAGGGCCTGTCCCTTCTCTCTGAACATCCTGAGCTGTATCCAGAGTTTGTCAAGACGGGATGCGTCGCCAGTTTGGTGAGTCTGCTGGCGCATGAGAATACCGATATTGCCATCGACGCGATCGAGATCATGGGCGAATTGACCGACGAGGATGTTTCAGCAGAGGATGAACAATGGAACGGCTTGGTAGATGCCATGATGGATGCAGATCTTTTGGGGCTACTAGTTTCCAACTTCTCCCGCTTGAACGAGGACGACGAATCAGATCGTAACGGTATCTATCACGCCCTGGGAGTAATCGAAAATTTGTGCTCCAAGCAATCCGTCGCTGAGCGCGTAGGCGAAGATGAGAAGCTCTTACAGTGGCTTCTCCAGCGCATCCAACGACAGGAAAAGACAGTTACTCAGAACAAGCAATACGCCGCCGAAATCCTAGCCATTCTTGCTCAAATGGCCGTCGCAAACCGCACGAAACTGATCGGCCTCGATGCTGTGGACTTGCTTCTTCAGCTTGTGGCCCCTTACCGACGACGCGATCCAGACAAGGGCGGCAATGAGGAGGAGTACATGGAGAACATCTTTGCCTCGTTAACATGTTTAGCGGATGAAGCTGCTGGAAAGACAAAATTCATCGATGCTGAGGGCGTGGAACTCTGTCTCATCATGCTCAAAGAAGGAAAGAAAAGTAAACCACCTGCTCTCCGCCTCATTAACCATGCAGCGGGCGGCAACTCTGGTGTTGAGGTCTGCCAGAAGCTCGTTGATGCCGGCGGTCTCAAGGGACTTTTCACCCTCTTCATGAAGACACAAGACCACCGACTAGCAGAGCACTTGGTAGAAATCTTCGCCTCAATGCTACGGCTTCTACCAGCCAACTCAGCGGAAAGAATACGAACACTGGCCAAGTTTGTGGAGAAGGACTACGAGAAGATATCAAAGCTCATCAAGTTCCGACGAGATTACGTCGCTCGAGTTTCGCTGGCAGAACAGCAGAACGAAGCTGAAAAGGCTACGACTTCAGAAGACGATCGAGAAGCAGCAGAGCTAGAGTGGCTATCTCGAAGGATCGACGCCGGTCTCTTCACACTACAGACCATCGACACAGTTCTAGCTTGGTTGGTAGCAGAAGACACAGGAGCAGCACGCAAGATCAAACAACTACTTGCCGAGCGCGATGAAAAGGTATCAGTGATCGGGCGTACATTAAAGGAACAACTGGAAGGTCTAGACACCACGGAGGAGAACCAGGATCTCAGGGACATGTTGAGCACTCTAGTCGAGTTCGTTCAGTAAACTGTAATAATCAAAAAGGGCGTCCGTAACGGAAACGCTGCAGGGTGACCAGCATAGAACGCATGGTCTTGCTCTCTTAACAAAATCCTCCTCGTGCCTATTCTATCGTGCCAAGCTAACGCTCGTAATTATAAACACCGGTTCTCGTCTAGGACTGGGTGGGAGCCACGGGGTTGACGTCGAAGACAGCGCTGAGGAGGTTCTTGATAACCTGGGCTTGGCCCTTCTTGCCAGCCTCCTGGATGCTCTTGATTTGGGTCTCGGCCTCCTTGTTGGCCTCGGCTTCGGCCTGTTCGTTGCCCTTGCTGTGCTGCTAGCCGTCAGCGGTCGTAAACACGGTGGTGATAAAGAATATCCTACCTCGGCCTCGAACTTCTTAAATTCGTCTTCTTTCTTGGCCTTGTAGTCGGCTATCTCTTGCTTGGCCTCATCGCGAGCTTCCCTAACGCGCTTGGTGCGGTCTATCATTTGACAATATTAGAAGGGTATATCATCGGATCGTGAGGAAATGGCGCTTACACTCTCGGGCTATGCATCATTGTTGTTAGCGATCTAAACAAGGCGGGGGGATGTTTTCATCGAGCGTACCTTTCTGGACAATCTTGGATGCATCTTGCTCAGCCTGATGACGCAAGTTAGCTTCACGATGCGTGTGAATAAAAGCGCAAGACGGGCCGTACATTGAGAAGCTGTTGAATGCCGGCCGAGTTCTGGGCAGACTACTACTCGTTAGCCATCACCGTCGCTATCTTGGCCGCGCAGCTAACCATGATGTCGTATAATCAAGCGTTCCAATAAAGCGATCTGGTCGGTCGTGGCGATGACGTAGAATAGGTTCGAGGATAGTGGGTGATGCGATGGTGAAGCGTTGAAGTTGATGGAGTTTCAAGTTGAGTTGCGAATGGCTGCAACAAGACAAGGTACCTAGAGCACTTGTTGGATTACGTCGAGTGTGAGCTTGGGCAGCTGATTCGCAGGTACCGCTAGGTACCGTTTTGGCGGTGGGCTTTGGTCCAGTGGGTAGAGCTGCAGCGCTTAGCGCGTGTGGGAGCCGCGGATCAGACGCCATGCGCTTTCACGTCATGGGCTGATAGGGTCTTTCTTTTGCGAATTTGATCATATTCTGTTCTTGAGTGTATATCACTTGAATTGTCATTTGTCGGGTCAATTGACCCTCTGTTCACTTGTCGCGACCCGGTCAATCCCCTGACCATTCCAAAACCTACCGAGCTCTCGTCTCTGACTCACTGCGAAACCACCCCAAAAGACCCGACATCATGTCTCGAGCATCAAAGCTCACCCTTCTGGGGACGTCGCTACTTACAGTCGGCACAGTCGTTGCTGTGCACTTCCAACAGAAGTTTGAGAAGGATGTATGTTCATTACTTGCGCCAATTGGTTCTTCCAGCGCTACACCCTGCCGTTCCGAGGCTAATCATGATCTTTTCCAGGCCATGCACGAAGGTGTCGTCCGCGATATGGAACAACAGCGAATCAAGCGAGAACGACAATTGGACTTTGATATGCAGAAGCAGTTGGAAGCCGAGTACAAGAAAGAACAGACGGTGACCGACTCGATAGCAGCGGCCGAGAAGAGTCTTCCGAATCGATAACATTACGATGTCAGGCCTAAGAATTAAATGTACTATATCATCCCCTCCTCTCTAAGCGACCACGATACCATGGTTCCTTTATAGATTTTGTTGCTTCAATGCATTTCGTTGTTTTGCTATTTTGTTTGTACATGATACACCTATCAATATTACAAAGCGTTATTAGGCTACGTGGTAGGCTCATGTCTTCCAGCGTCGCCTTCCGAGCTTTCTTTCGAATTTATTTTATGCGTCATCAATCTTTTCGCCTTTCCCTCGTCATCAATCTGAATTATCGGTTAGAAACTCCGGACCGGTTGGTAAACATTCTTGCAGCGATGTTCATGGCTTGCAGCTCCTGGAAGAGCAGCTTGGCCGCATAAGGAATATGAATCTGCGCAATCTTGGTCTTGTTCTTGCAAGGTCGGCATTCGAACGACTGCTTGGAAAGGTTGCTAGAAAAATGTTAGCACTCACTCATGGTCATTGGAGGTAATAAAAACTTACGCAATGGGTGTCATCAGTCCACAAATCTCACAGACGTGGACACGGAAAGCATCCGAAACCTCAAATAGACGCTCCTTCAAGAAAGCAGCAGCACCGTGGGCAATCATGCAATCACGTTCCATTTCTCCGAATCGCAGACCACCATCACGAGCACGACCTTCGACGGGTTGTCGGGTCATAATCTGAACAGGACCACGGGCACGAGCGTGAATCTTGTCGTCCACCATGTGACGAAGCCGCTGGTAGTAGGTAGGTCCAAAGAACACCTGGGCGCGAAGCTTGCGTCCAGTGTGACCGTTGTACATGACCTCAAAACCTCGCGATTGGTAACCGTGTTTCCTCAGAAGCTCAGAGACTGAATCGACAGTGACATCCGTGAATGGCGTAGCGTCACCCTCCATACCTTCAAGTGTTGAGACCTTACTGAGAAGACACTCAATCAAATGGGCAATTGTCATTCGCGAGGGAATGGCGTGAGGGTTGATAATGATATCTGGAGTCAGACCCTCTCTGCTGAAAGGCATATCTTCCTGACGATAAGTGACACCAATTGTACCCTTTTGACCGTGACGAGAAGCAAACTTGTCACCAATCTGGGGAATCTTGGTTGTTCGTACTCGAACCTTGACATACTTGACGTTATCGGCGTTGACTGTCAGAATGACTTGATCAACGATACCGTTCTCAGTACTTCGCAGTGGTGTCGAGATATCACGACGCTGGTGTGACTGAGTCCTGGTGCCAAGGTCTTGGTTCTCTTGGTCGATGGGTGCAGTCTTGCCGATAATGATATCTTCACCTGACACACGTACACCAGGAGCCACGATACCATCCTCGTCAAGTTTATCGTATGTTCCGTGCTTCATTCGAAGCGTTGTCTGCTGGAAGGGCTTCTCAAACATCTCTGTGTAGTTGAGACCGACCTTCTTCTCCTGGTCCGAGTACGATCGGAAGAACAGACTGCGGAACAGACCTCGATCGATACTGCTCTGGTTCATGATAACGGAATCTTCCTGGTTGTAACCTGAGTAGCAAGCAATAGCTACAATAGCGTTTTGACCAGCTGGCAGTTCACGGAACTTGAGGAACTCCATAGAGCGAGTAGTGGCGAGAGGCTTTTGAGGGTAGTAGAGAATGTTGGCCATGGTGTCCATACGGCGAGAGTAATTTGTCAAGAAGAAACCCATGGCTTGTTTACCCATGGCAGACTGGTAGGTGTTACGAGGCGACTGTATACTATTAGCTAAGCTCAACATAGTCAAGGGACAAACATACCTGGTTGTGGTCGGGGAAGGGAATAATACTGGCGCAAATACCCAGAATCATACTGGGGTGAATCTCACAATGTGTGTACATGTGAGTTGTGGGGTTGACCTTTGTCTTCAATCGCTTATTACGGTCCTCTTCCTGATCCCTCTTCTCTTGCTCTTCCTTTTCCTTCTTCTGTTCTTCTGTGAGTGTAATTTCGTCATTCTTTTGCTCGCGGTAAAGCTCGAGGTCCTCAGGCGTCATGCAAATCATGGCAGTCTCTTCTTCCTCGGCATCGAGGTACTCGATAGCTCCGCTTCGGATCAGGCCATCCCATCCAATCTTGTCATTTGGATCCTCGGGGGCTTCTGACTGCTCCTGGGCGAGTTTGTTGACGAGCTCCTTGGTCAATACTAGCTGTCCCTTGTTGATGCCAGTTTCGAAGTCATCCTCCTGTTGCACTGTGAAGACTGGTCTCATGACTCGGCCAGCATCTGAGAAGATCTTGAATTCACGATCTCGAATATCACGAACAAGCGACACTTCGAACTGGACGTAAGACTTTCGTCTTGTGTCCAAAACCGCGTTCACGAGGTGCTTGGGGTCAGAGTGAACACCGACCCAGCTACCGTTGACGAAAATCTTTGTAGCGTGGGGGTATCTTGTCGGCTCATATTCCTCGACGACTTCCATACCTCTGTTGATCATGAATTCAATGAGAGGATCGGCTGGAGAGCCGACACTCACATAACACATCAGAGACAAGTTCTTGACCAGACCACAAGCCTGACCTTCAGGCGTTTCTGCAGGGCACACCAAACCCCAATGAGTGTTGTGTAGCTGACGAGGCTTGGCCAGCTTACCATCTCGTCCAATAGGAGTGTTGGTACGTCGCAAATGTGAAAGAGTAGAGGCGAAGGTATATCTGTTCAGCACCTGAGAAACACCAGCTGTAGAGCTTGCAGCCTTCTTCTGGTCTCCCCAGTTACCGGTGGCCAGCGAGTACTTGAGACCGTTGGACAGAGTTCCGGGCTTGATCGCAACTGCCAAGTTGAAGTGTCTGTTACTTTCAACACATCGCTTGAGGTAGTTGGAAAGCTCTTGATTTATCCTTCGAATAATGCCACGGAAGAGCTTCGCCAGCAGAGGGCCGGCAAGATCCAGTCGCTTCTTTCCGAAGTGATCACGGTCGTCAGGCTCACGACGTCCGAGAGCGCACTGCAGAAGCTTGTGCACCATATAACCCAAGAAGAAGGCCTTGCGGGTCTCGCTACCCTCTGATTGAGAGATATGGGGCAAAGTCTCCTTCTGGAGAATATCCTTTGCGACACGAACACGCTTCTCACGGCCGAGACTAGCTTGGTCTCTGTTTCCACGCTTTCCGATGAAATCAAGAGCGACTTCTCGGTCTTGGACACAGAACGCCTCCTCAATACAAGGACGAAGCATTTCCAGCATCTGGCTGTCGTTTCGGTCGTAGCAAATGTGGTTGAGAATATCCTCATCAGAGACAACACCTAGAGCTCGGAAGACGATAGCGACAGGAAGATCTGCCTTAACAAATGGCAGGGTAGTCTGAATGGTCTGGCCGAAACCACCTCGTGCAGAATCTCCCTTGCCATAGAGCTTCATCATAAGACTGGAGATAAGACGTGATCCCTTCTCAAGCGCACTTCGGATTTCGGCAGTGTATGTGTAGGGACTGGGCTGGGCCTTCTTGAAGACTTGAACGATATTGGCGGCAGAGCGCTCCTGGGCGATAAGGACCTTCTCACTGCCGTTGATGACGAAGTATCCACCCTGATCGTATGGACACTCATTGAGCATGAAGAGTTCATCTTCTGAATGCCTGCTCAGATGGCAAATCTTGGACTTGACCATAATGGGCATCTTTCCGACGAAAACCATGTTGTTTTCCATATCACCTGTCTTCGTGTCTTCGTCACTTTCCTCTACCTCCCATACCAGCTTTGTGGGATGTTCGCCAGTTCGCTTGTACTCGGCCTGCTGCTCATCGTCCATCTCATGTAGAGGGATCTCTTTGTCAACAGCGAGGGACACTTTCTTGTTGATCTTGAGGTAGGTCGGGGCGGCGTAAGTAAGGTTTCGGTCACGGCATTCGTAGGGCAAGAGTGAAGTGATGGTACCATCCGTTTCACTCATAGCAGGACGGGACACCATGACACTTCCAAACTTGATCTCATATCGGCGCAAAGCGATGTTTACTCCAGGAGCCGAAGGAGGGTTGTGCTGGTCGAGGGTGATGGTAGCGTACTCGTTGACGAGGTCCTGGACCATTGTCTGTGTGAACTCATCGAAGGAGTCGGTCTGCTGCGATGCAAGACCCTTTGTTTCGAAGAAGGATGAGATTACAGTCCAGCAATCCTCGGGGGTGATGCCCTCATCGTAGCCATAATCGTAGTCGGATTCGTTCTCGTAGTCATCCATGATGACGGTGTTGGTCGCTATAGTCGGGTTCTCGGGGTATTAATGGTTGGCGACAGGGTTTTGTCGATCGAATGGATGGTTTGCGCCGCAGACAGTTGCCTCGAAAGAGATTCAGCGAAAGACAAAGGAGCTACCGCAGCAAAGTCAGGGCGGTCAGTTTTAGACCTGGCGCCTGATGCACCCCGTGAGCATCTGCCGATAAGTTGGACAAGTCGGCAACAATCTCGAGCCAGGAGATGAAGCGATGTTGTGGAATGCGCAAGGCGAAGGAGCTGTGGTGGAGAGGTGATGAATTTGTTTGACAATGAATCTTCACTAAGCATTCAGGAGCCTGAGGTTAAGGCGACGAGACGCGACCAAAGTGCGCTAACTGTACGCGGTTAGACCATATCTAGTAGCGCCACGTCGATGAATAATCATGCTGTGGCGGTGCTTACGTTCCTCTGATTCAACTTGTGGCTAAAGAACATACACTCTTGATTCATGATTGATCGTTGATGGCTATCCTCCAGGGTGAAAACCCCTGCGCAAATCAGCTCATTCTCCCTCAAAGTAACTCTTTGGTGTAATTGAGTTAAGAGGGAACGGCCCCTTTTCAAGATGGAGATTTTGGTGTGACATAGTAATTGCAGGCTTTAGAAAGGTGCTCGTACTAACCTTTGTGATATAGGTTAGCTGCAATATAATTCCAGTGAGCAACGAGTTTGACATAAATTGGCAGCCCATCTTGTTAGGATGCAAGGTACTTCTCATAGATAAATGATGGTGTGTCCGTTATTGTAGGCTACTGGCTGAAAACAGCTACAGCATTTCAATTTCAGATTCTCACCGGCAAAATCTATACACTCTCTAATACACAAGGAGAATTTAAAAGGATTCCAAGATCCCTGAGGAGCACACCAAGCTCATCCTCCTAACTGTCATAAAGCACATTAACTTTGCACTAAGAATTACATTCTCGTAAAATACACTAAGCGCATGCTACTTTAACACGCTTATCATACAGTCCATGCCCTAGTTCCATCTTGAACTTTGAGGTTTATAACCACTTACAAGCTTACATATTCAGGGAGTACTGCACCGCAAAGTGAAGCCATCACGGCTTCACAATAAGTATAATCCGTGCCGTCGGTCCGTCGCATCCGCTATCTCAAAGTCTATCTGTTTCACCTCTTGGCGATTCGTAGCGTTCCATTCGGCAACGCTAGAATAGGTAAGTCAAGCACCCATGTAACCGACCCCCCCTGGTAACCGACCCCCACCTCAGACACGTCTTCAGACGCGTCCACACCAGTATTTAAATCCACGATAAATCGAGTTCTTCTTCAATTCACCTTTTTCTTTCTTCATCCTCTTCTTTTACTTCTACAATGCCGGTATACTCTGCGGACGACCTAGAAAATGC
>JABCJY010000874.1:0-18601 GCA_013184415.1 Fusarium concolor
ACAGTCAGAGCGCGACGGTATCGGCACGCACAGCGCCAAGCTTGTCACAGCTGTGGAATGCGCAGACGTGACCAAGTTCACCGTCGTCGTGGGTGGTAGCTACGGTGCTGGAAACTACGGAATGTGCGGTCGAGCTTATAGCCCGCGATTCCTGTGGATGTGGCCCAACGCCAAGGTTGGTGTCATGGGTGGCGAGCAGTTAGCTGCTGTCATGGAGACAGTTGGCAAGACGGTCGATGCGGGCTTGAAGGAGCGTATTGAGAAGGAGAGTGATGCGACATTCTCTTCCGCTCGATTATGGGTAAGATCTGTTTTCGTTGTCCCTTTTATGATATATCAGCTAACGTTATTCTAGGACGATGGCATTATCCCTCCCCAACATACAAGACGATATCTGGGACTGGGCCTACAAGCTGCTATGGGAGGAAGAAATGAGGTCAAAGCAGGGGATACCAAATTTGGCGTCTTCCGAATGTGATGGGTCTTTTGCTGTAAAAATATGTTAATGTACTAGAAGCAACTACTGAAGTGCGTGCTCGTATGTGAATTGCTTCTCATATGTTCACGTGTGAGCAGATTAACTAGGCAGAATCACACCAGTCCTCCATCTCCTCGATGCGACCTTGATAGATATACGAGTAAGCTTGCACGGCACCTGCATATGTGTATAATTGAGGACGCCCCATTTATCGAGAGAACTGGTGTCCATTGATCTAATGTATGCTCTCGGTAATGGAACTTTGTCACGTTATAAAACTTCACCTTCATACACTAAGTAAACATACAATTGTATTCATAAAAATCGGTCAACCTGAAAATGCACCATATTTATTTACAGATCTCACACAAGAACCACAGCACGAAAGGATATAGAATATATATTTTATCAAATGCGAATGCATAAAAATTCGACACATACCTATTATATTGACCAGCACAGTTGTGTTGCGCATCGCAGAAATACCTAGCTGTGGTGAGTCAACCTACCCTATAGACCAAAAATGCTCATCATGCACTTTATTTTAGAACTTAATGATCAACACTTTACAAAGACCCACTTATCATCGTGACTGATGACGTGCAAGGGCCCCCACCATCGATAAATATGAAACACGCTAAGGAAGAGCGATGGAACCCAGCCAGAGCGACGACTTGTCAGATTGTTCTGGGCCCAACGGATGGATATTGGTCTACCGAGTGTTACTTTTGATAATATAAAGTTGCCGACGAAACAAAGAAAGCAAAAAAGATTCTACAGCATCAAAGGCATCATGGGTACGACCAATCAATGAGTCGACCAAAGCCAGATCTCGAAGGGTGAAACTATGGTCAACTCAATTCCCAATTCCACCCGACACGGCTCAAATCCCAGGGAGGGCCCCTTGTGAGCCATCGTAAGACACAGACACGATGACAATTGAAGCGTCGCATATGCTGGTCAATCTGTGAGACTCCGGCAGTTCCGAGAGGGTTCTGCGCCAGAAAGGACACCTTAGTGCTCTTTAGGCTCAAATCCATGGACGGACTGATGTGTTGATTTGAAGAAATTAAAGGCTAGGAACTCTATTGATATGGAATCACGCACGACCGTGGCTAGTGCATCAAACAAATTGAATCTCATTAAGTATCAAACGACGGACGCTACTCAATATGATCGTCTAATGTCCGACAAACAGGCCTTACCGCGCACTAACGGGGCATCTAATCGCACAAGGCGAGTCTAATTAGGCATGTAGCGTGACTTCGGCTGTGTACTTCGGCTGTAGCATTGATGCTTCATCAAATCATCGCGATTGTCTGCCCTGCTTCGTACAAGGCTGAGCTCAAAGCTTGGCTCATCGATGCGAGGAAACAAATAAAATTGCTTCCTGAAGGATGGTGTTATCTTAATACATTCGACACATAAGAAAATATTGCAGATTGACACAAATACGAAGCATATTTAAGACATTCAAGAACCATATCGAAGGAGCATAAGCCCTGAAAATTATCTGATAGAGGATGGATCTCGTTCTGTGGTCAACTGTGTTGTTGGTCTTGCTTGGTGTTGATCAGAAGAGTTGGAAAGCTCAAAAAGTGGCTTGCACTCTGTGACTAGGGCCCGAGCTGCAGGAACAGAGCACGCTAGTGTTTCTGCTAAGACTGTTCAGTCCTTGCAAGGGACCCCCTAGCTTCTAGGGGTTTTCACTCGACGATTCTTTGGCATGATTGGCGGAATCCATACAAATGGCCTTGATTCAGTGGACGCTCAGCCAGTGGGAGAGCAGTGGCTGATGTCGCGTGCATTTATGGGGAAAAACGGCCAACGGGCAGAAGCGCCCCTTTGAGAGGTCATGGCCGCTGCCCCCTTCATCTCTTGCTTTTTACCTGTGTCTGTTCAAACCCAGATCATATTGTGCTCCATGTGGGCGAATTTGATTTTCATTGTGGACTTTTGAATGGGCAGGATGGTCCCATGCTTGAGTAGCGACGATCCTGTTGTACGAATGACTGTACTATCGTGATGGGGCTTCCTCACCCGTAATAACTGGATCAGTAAAGTATTAATCGTATCTGGCTCTGTCTCTGTGCCTCTCCCGTCCAAAGTCTTGTCCATTGTGGAATAGCCTTGTTTCGCAGGTGCTTGTGTTTGCTCAACTCCAAGGGTCCCCCGAAAGCCTCACCAACCTAATACCTAGGTACCTTGGGCTGGTCGTACTCCATCCTTCCATTTCCCTCTCCTCTCCCCTTGCTTCGCCTCGCTTTCTTTCTACAACCTCACCCGCACTCCTTGTGCCTCTTTTCTATTGTACTGTTACAGTATAAGCCTGCTTCGACCCAAGCTCTCGTCGTCTGCGCCGCATTCCATTCCATTCGTTCGTTACTACTTTGATTCTTCTGCAACTGTGCCTATTGTGCACAATTTTTTGAACTCTTTTTTAGATTACTATTTTCGGTTTGTCCAGGCGATAATCAGAACAGTTTTTGATTGTTGTTTTGCGTGGTCGCTTTGACAGTTGAAATAAGACACGCCACAAGATAAACGGGCTAGGAGAAGCAAGTAAGAGCCGGGAATTCAAACGCCTCAACAACGCCTTCCTTTTCGACAACAGACTGGTATTAGTGCCTGCCTCATCGATCCGGCCTTCCATACCTAGGTTTACCGTTCACCATTCACGACCATTATCGTCTCAACACCTGGAGCATCCTCAAACCATCGAGACGCAACTTTGAAACGCCATTCGTCCAGCGCCATCTCTCGGTGACACGCAGCCCCGTTACGTCTCGTCTCGTCTGCCACGACATCGACTTCGCCCACTGGTTTTCGATTCCGATTTTCATCTCCATCTGCTGCTCGACGTCGGAACGGATCCCATCTTTTTAGTCGTTGATTGCGAGCCCCTGTGACGTCGACTTGAATTGTCGCGCCCAAATGATTCCATGAAGTCGTGACCTTCTTTCGCTTCTTCGGTATGTTTTCCATTTCGTTGCTCAACCTGTTTCTTGCATATTGAGATGGCCTGGATGCCATCTCAATTGTTTCACTTCAATCTTTCGCACCTGTGCCGACCCTTTATCCCCTTGTAATACTAACGCTTCTCTTAAGATTTATTCTCATTTGCCTTGCGTGCAGCGCCTGCAAGGTCTGGTTTACCGTACAACAAACTCGCATTTTTGGTTCGATTCGTCTTATATTCTTTCACATTCGTTTTCATCTCGTTCTCGTCTTACCTTCTCTTATTCCACCTCTCAGAATTCTCGTAAAGTCGACGTGGCCTGTGGCTGTGCGACCTGATCGATTCCAAGAGAGGCCAACTTTTCATGCTGCAGTACCCCAAACAGTTCGCATAGAGACCGCATTGCCCATATACGAACGCTGTGTCAGGGCTTCTCCACAAAGACGACTTCGAGCGCTGCAGGTCATCGGATACTTGCATCATTTCATCACTTTGGTTCTTCGTAACATTACGGCTTCCTCCATACAGTTGAACTGCACATAGGGGTTTGCTACTGGATTTCCTAACCCTGTTACGCTGTTAGTTTGAATGAACTCTCGACTCGGCATAAAGGAACCAAATGAGTCAGATGTATGATGGAAGAGGAGTGGACTCGGCACCTGGATCTGGATCTGTGAGAAGAGCTCGTGAGATGGCGCAAGGTGGATATTCGCGACACCAACCTATGTACCCAGACAACATGGAAGACGGACCTCCTGGCGAACTGAGAGCTCCTCCCCGCCGACCGATGGGAGGACACCTCGCCGCGCAACCAAGGCTCCCGAAACCCAAGGCCGCGCCCGCGATTGATTATAGAAGTGGAAGTTCTGGTGTTGCCATATCTCGACCACAACAAGTACCACAATGGCCTCTACCCGGCCCCCCGTTGGCCGCTATGAACCAGCCCGACCCCGAGCCGTATCGACCACCACCTGGACGACCAACTCAGGCCCCTCGGCGACCACCCCGACCTAGCCAGGTCCCTTCTTTACTGGACCAGTCCCGACTTCAGGAGCCAACTCCAGTTTTTCTAACACCCGAGACTGACGATTACCATTCTTCTGTTCCTCCTTCTCCATCCTCGCGAATGACAACTTCCAGTCTAGGGTCGCTTCCTGACTTCCCTGAGCCCAACCAACCCACAGCCCCAGCATCTAATAGACGGAGTGTCAACTTGGGGCCACCAAGAGCAAGCGCCAATCTGGGACCTCCTCCTTCGGCTCGCCGGGGCGCATCGTCCTTCTACTCGAACGCGTCTTTCGTCTCACCGATTCCCGAAGAGAGTCTCAACTCTCGATCACACGGCTCTTACGCATCAAGTGCTGCTATGCCGGACAGTTGGCCTGCAAATTCTCGGGCAGTCAGCCCCTCGTATTACGATGAGGCGGACAATAAGAGCCAGGACTCAGCGTATGACGAGTTTCATGATGATGAGAGTAAACTAGTCCGCAGTGCTAGCATTGGAAAGAGAGGGAAGCCTTCGATTGTCAACACCAAATCAGTCATCATGGAGCCCAACCACCGCCCTGCACCATCGCCAGTCCAGCCTTTCGATTCTGGGACTGGATATATCGATGCATCAACAAGCTCTTCGAACACACTCCCCCTGGCAAAAACATCCGCGCCCACGCATAACCCTTACGATAGCCTTAGCCCTGACGCTATTCTGGGCGCATATGCAGCTGCCAGTGCAACGAACTTGTCAGAACCACCAGCTCCCGCGCCAACACCGTCTCCTCAGCCTTATAGTCGACTTTCGGCTATTCGACGACCGCCAAAGCTGGACATTGAAGCAGTGAGGAGAGCAGAGGAGAGAGGCAGCATAACTAGCTTGCCCGACCTAATTCGACGTGCAACTCGCCTCGCCACTATGATCGACTCGGGCAAAAGACCAGCTAGCCGCTTCGACAACTTGAATGATTTCTTTGACGACAAGGGGCAGATGCGAGGGGGTGACAAAGAAAATTCAGGTAAGCAAGCCTGCTCAACGATACGCTATTTTGATAAACTTACAAGCTATAGGACTATCGGACATGCTGGCGGCATTCCCTCCCCCCGCACAGCAAACAGAACGGCAGAGCCGCGGCTCCTGGTTCCGAACAACGTCTTGGCCACTTGCACCTACACGACAAGGTGATGTTCCCTCACGATCTGGTCTTAGGCAGATGACACCTTCAGACGAAGGCCAGGGTAAACGACGTCGACGCTGTTGTGGTTTACCGGTTTGGGCATTTGTCCTCTTGTTACTCCTTCTCGTGGGTATCATTCTGGCGGCGGTGCTTGTGCCGCTGGAGTTCTTCGTCTTCAAGAATTTGGGTAACAATGACAAGCCTCAATCTGCGCTTGCTCAGTGCCAAGAATCACTCAAGTGCCAGAACGGAGGAACAAATATCATGTCCCAGGGCAGTTGCTCATGCATTTGCACAAATGGCTTCACGGGCTCTGACTGTAGTGCGGGGGGCTCTGATGGTTGCACAACTACAGATATGGGCGGTGACCTCAGCAATGTCACGCTCGGCAAGAGTATCCCGCGCCTTATTGAAAACAGTCAAAAGAACTTCTCTGTCCCTCTTTCCGGTACTGCTATCATGGCTAAGATAAACGCTGCAGAGCTGTCTTGCATTGCCCAGAACTCACTTGTTACTTTTAATGGTGCAGCTACACGCAAAAGGGGCGCCTTGTTGGAGAACTGGGCTTTCCAATTCAGACGAGAGGCGCCTGCACCCACTCTCGTTGCCCGTGCGACTCAAACCGCGCCTGCCGTTGTTGTATCTTCTGAGACCGACCCAACTACGCTGGTGGTTGACGAAGGAAGCCCGGATAACGCACCGACCGCAACAGATGATGCCAAGAATACAGCCTCAACATCAGGCGCAGCCAACCCATCTCAGACACAAGATCCAATGACCAGGTTCAAGATCACGAACGAAGTTCTCGACTTTGCGCGAGTCGCCGTACTCTATGTTCTACAACAGGAGGATGTGGACAGCGCTGAGGATGCCCAATCTAGTCTTCAAAGGTTCTTGACCAAGGCTGGTAAGGAAGAGGGTGTATTGGCAAAGGAGGCTGCCAGTGTCAGTATTGGCGACAAAGAGACGGTGGACTTTTTGAGGTATAAGATCAGCATCGGATCAAAGACGATAGGAGGAAACGCGAAGCGTAATATGTTATCTCCCCTGGCTGCTCCTACACACCCGGATTTTCAGCCTAGAGGAGTTTATAATTCGAGGTGAGGGAGTCGAGAATAGATGCTGTACATAACGCATGAACATAGGTAAATATGCATCTCGCAATGATGGCGTTGGCTCAGTGCATTTGTCATTTGTCTCGTTTTGTTCTGCTTTACCAGGGCTGGGCCATTGATGGTAATGAGTGAGGATAGGAAACGAGAGGAGTGGCGAAGAAGACAGATAAAGGAGCAAAGAAGGAAGATCTTGCATAAACATTTCAGAGGCGCCCTCCTCCCCTTGAACACATATATTTCCTATTCTAATTTCCCCTTTTCAGCATGTATAACTCGCGAGCGAGATTAGCGAGGGTGTTTATCAACAGAGAAGCATTATTATTTCATGTCATGTTCGTAATGAGTTTCTAATCTTATGGTTCTCAATAGTCTTGTTTAGTATTTGACTAATTTATGGTCTATTCCCTGTATCTAAAACCCCAAGCCAGACCTATATCGTACGTGTATCTCAAGGTTGATAAAATACCTCTTCAACAGGCTTCCACCAAGCAGGCTCTCCAGCCTCGGAGCTCACAGCACCAGGGACAAGACTCTCCTGCCAGGCGTCGGTCATCTTCCACCACTCTCTCACGCGAGGGTTTTTGGCCATCTTCTCCATATCACCGCTGTAGTCTGAGCCAATGTATTTGAAGGAGGCGAAGAGGATATGGCTCTGGTCATCGTAGAAGATGCTATCTACACAGGTGAACATATTAGTCTCCATTCTAGATTCCGTGAATGAAAACCGGGGGAGTGGTCGCACAGTCTCGAATGTTGCATTCTTGGATCTGCTTTAGGACGTCAGGCCAGACACGGGCGTGGACTTCCTTGTACTCGGCCAGATGTTGAGGCTTCAGCTTGACAATCTGCGCGAAACGGCGAGCTGCTTGGGACATTTTGGATTTACGTGGGAATGGTTGTGGGGTTTATAGAGGCGTAACAGACTGAAAACGGAACCAAAAACTCTTTGATCAACTTTAAGATGGGAACAGTGGTAGTTATATAGATAAACTCGGCAATCGGGCTAGTACATAGCGAGTCGAAACCCCGCATATAGACAGGTAGCTGGCCTCTTCGATATCCACACTGGGGATCATGGGTTCTCCCCCAAAGTGGAAGCTATATAAGTTAAAATGGGAGCGGGAGCGGGAAGTGTCATTCAGGGTCCATCTTTTTCAATGGCGTAAAGCTAATTGTACTGGGATCTGTTAAGGAGTATTTAAGTTACAGATAATTTATGTAAGATTTGAGGAGTCCTTGTTATGAGGAATAAAAATCCAGAAGTCTTTGGCATACTGACTGACTGGTAGGGATGAATGGGACATACATCAGCTAACTCTTCTAGGGGGGATAAAGGAGACAATTTCAGAGATTTATTTTCAGTTATATAAAATAGCGCCTGGACAACGAGGAATCCGATAGACACCGTCGAACGCTTAGAGAGGGGACAGTAACGATACCCAAATCATTACCGAAGAAAGCCATCAAATTCATAAGACATCATCCCATCCAACTAACGCTGTAACGCCTGTCCCAAACCCGAGCCCAATCCTAAAAAACATACAATCTTGGTATCAATAACACGCCTCCCGTAGAAGGGCAGTGTTGGCGGCGTGTGTTCCCTTTTCTATCTATCAGGAGCGAATTGCGCACAAGTATATGGTCGCAAGAGTCGACTTTTTTTGTTCTTTGTTTCTTTTTAGTTACGTGGCTCGTACTGGGGAAGAGCCTCCTCATCGACAATAAGACCAGACTTCTCGTCCTCAACCAGCATCTCAGCAATGGCAGCCTTGTGAGCAGCGCCTGGAGCAAGCTCAGGCTCAGCAGATTCACCCTTGAACAGGCGAGCCACACGGAGAATCATCGCGCAAACGAACATGGTGAAACTAGAACATGTCAGCGTATGAATCGAATAATGATGATAATGGTCAACATACAATGCGACTCCAACCCCAGCAGCAACTCCCATCAGGACAGGGATGATGATGTATGCGGTAACGTGCTTGAGAACATCGACCCAAGACTGATCGGGCTTCTTATGCACAAGGGGACCGTGCTTGAAGTTGTCGGTAGGTTTGTTCTCAGCCTTGCCATGGCCATGGTGAGATTTGTGACCATGGCCGTGCTGGTGAGGCTTCATTCCGTGGCAGCCCTTGAACTTGCCCTTGACGCCCTTCCAGGTATCGTGAACCAGACCCTTGGCGCGGCACCACATGGAGCAATCCTCTGGCGCTTTCTCGCCAGCACCCTTGACTTCGATATTTCCGATGATGATTTCGCCGACAGGGGCCTTGATGAGCTTGACTGTTACTGGCGGGACGCCGTCGACGAATCGGTCGCCGACCTCGATAATTCTGACTTCAACGTTGACAACCTCGAGATGCTGGTCCTCATCGATTCCTTCGGGGCGGATGGCCAAACCATATCCCAACCGGCGCATATCGCTCTTGCCGTTACCCTTGATAACAGCAGCTGACAGATCTCCATTCCAAGGGTCGGCGTGTGGGTACAGTTCGAAGCCATTTAGCATCAGGCGACGGTCCTGAATGCCAAAGTTGAGTTCTAGTTGAGTATCATGGCCGCGGCACTGGAGACAGGGGACATCGATGACTTGGCCAAAGGCGGCGGCGGGGATCTCGAAAGTGTCGACTTCGACAGGCAGAGCGCGAAAGATGCTGTCATCCTTCTCGGACGTCTCTGGGACGATAAGAATAGCAGCGGCGGTCGCTGCAAAGGCGAGCGGCTTGAAAAGCATCGTGTGATGAGGGGGTTCGATGGATTTGATTCGTGTGTGGTGATGATGGATTGATGGATGGATTTGATGACGCTGTTGTTGTTAGGGTATTGATGTGGTAAGAGAAGGTTTAAAAGAGGAAGAGAATACGAATGAGTGAGAGAGTGCTTAGCTCACTCGAGGCGTCGGATGTCTCGGTGGCAAGGGCTCCGCTTCTTTGGGTAAAGTGTAAGTGTGAGGCACGAAATCTGGGGCCGGAAGGTACAACCCCTCCCGCGATGACGACGATTTTAGTTGTACCTTTCATTCGCTTAGCGTGATTGGCTCAGCTCTGTTATGCACTCTATTTGTCTCATGCTCACTTGTCATTCATACCTAGCTGGTGGAAGATCAGGCACGCGCGTATATATCTATTTACTATAGGAGGTACTCACGCATCCAGATAATTTTAACCGCACTGATGCTGCTATAAAGGGATTTCAGACAAGGTACCTACCCACTTGATATTTAACACCGGCTTCATCGGATCAGCCAAGATATGCTAGTGATCCACACATGTCTCACATTGGGTTTCAAAGCACGCGATCAAAAAACCAAGGGCCTATGCTGTCAAAGAACGTTGATGGTTGACCTCAACACAGGTAATTAATCGAATGACTTATGTAAATCTTGTACACACCCGTAGCATCCCTTTTCGACCAACTCAGGGCAGCTCTCCTACATCCCCATGAACCCAAGGCCCCTTCCTCCCTACCCCTGACCCTTGTATATCCGGGCATTAAAGTTGTCCGAAGTGCCGAAACCAACAGGGCTGAATTAGAAATCGAAATAGAGTCGTCCACACAAGAATACCAACAAAGAATGAAAGAAATGGGCCTGTTATTATGGCACGACATGATATGAATAAGCATGTCTTGCCCGGAGAATGTTGTACAAACACCATCCAAGTCGTTCGTTCTGGCCCATGAGACTTATCCTCCAGTCTCCAAGGCCTGTCTGTGCCAAAGAGTTTTGAGTTTGTCTTTGATGTTCTCCCATCGTAGACGCCAATCGATCCTCTTGCTCAAACCTCCATCGCCGTCGTCAGTGCCGACGCCCAGGTCAGACGAGTTCTGATGACGATGAATTGGGGAGTCATTGCCCCATGGAAAGTTGGGATCGTCGGGGACCCGGTCGGTCGGGGTTGGATCGTCACCCTCTGCCGAGCCCGATTCTTCGGCTCGGGCCTTGGTGACTGTTCTCAATGTTGTAAGCGTCTGATAGGTGGTTGTATCTGTGTCTTTACTTCATTAGTATAGCTCTTTTCTCGACAGGAATAGCACAAACCTTCCACACTCAGCGTGTGAGTAATGTTCGACCAATGCACCGTGCTGTAGCTTGACATCGAGCTTGTAGAGTTACAGGTTGATGAGGCGCGACCTGTGGCCATAGACACCGAAAGATACGGCCATGATGAAGTTGTTCCACCAGCTGCAGTTAAGCAAACCGTGCTAGTTGAAATCGTTGCAGAGGATGGAATGACATACGCCGAATCCGTGCAAGTCGACGAACTAGTAGTTGTAGACTCGCAAGGACTAGCTGTGTCTGCTGAGCCAGTCAAAAAGTGTGTCTCCGTCAGGGTATCAACCGTCAAAGAAGTTCTTTCAGAAGCCTGTGACAGCGTCGAGTTGCTCACGGGGAATGGTGTCAAGGCGGAACTCCCCATGCTGGTCGATATCCCCTTTGCATTACCAGTTGTCAAGAAAGGAGTTGGTGTCTCTAAAAGCGACGATGGAGCAGCGACCGATGAAAGAGTCCCTGTCTCTGATAATTCACTGAGCCCCGAAGTCGCATTGGCCCATGTGAAAACACCTGAACTGGTGATATCAGCTCCTGATACTAGGGAAGGGGTCGGTTCCGCCAAAGTCGCCGTGAGAAAAACTGTTGCAGTACGGGTGTGCGAGATTGACAACGAAGCATCATCTGTTAAGTTGCCGGAGGCGGACTGAGATATGCCCGGCTCTCCCAATGTTGTAGTGCGGTATATCGTGGTTGTTCGAGTATATGAAGTTGACTCTGCGCCTACGCTGCTTAGGTTACCAATGGCGGAGTGTGAAGTGCTTGGCTCTGCTAGGGTAGTAGTACGAAATACCGTAGTTGTGCGAGTATACAAAGTTGACTCCGAAACTTCGCTACTCTGGTTACCGGTACTAGACTGGGACATGCTTGTTTCTGCTAAGGTAGGAGTCAGGAACAGCGTTGTAGTGTGGGTGTATGAGGCTGACTCTGAAGATTCCTTGCTCAAGCTTGGAATGGTGAACTCGGACACACTGTTGACTGTCGAAGAGCCTCGCTCATCTGTAAGACTCATAGTCGACCAAGTCGTCCATGGCTCAGGGTCCGGTGTCCAAGAAGCGATTGAAGAAAAGATGGCAGTAGCTTGGGCCGTGGAATTGGAAGTGGGGAAACGAGGTGTATTCGTACCAGAAGCAGATGTTGATGACTCAGTCATGGGTCTATGCGAGGTGCTATTGCTATTGACGGTGCGGTAAGTTGTCCTGATCGATGGTGTAAGGATCGAACTCGATGTCGACAACTCTCCCATGGAACTAGTAAAGGCAGGGCGACTCCCTGTGCCACTTAGTGGCTGAGGAACACCAGTTCCAGTCATTGTCACGTTTGATGGAAAAGGGAAGGGTGGTGTACCGGTCAGTATCATAGACAGTGTAGTACTCTCCAACGTAACAAAGAAAGGGGGAGTAAGGATAGAGACTGTAAGGCCGCCTTTGAACGTTTTGGTGATAATACTGCCTGATTTAGTGGCAAGTGTAACGTTCAGTGAAGGAGGAAGCAGAGGAGTGATAGCCGTCGTCCCGCTCAAAGACTGAGTTCCCGCACCTGCGTCTGACTCACTCTTCGTAGCCGTGGCAATCGCTCGAGTGGTAGAGTTGGTGAACCACTGAACTGTGCTGGTAGTGTTCCATGACCGAAAAGGAGTAGTAGTGATTATGGAGGTAGTCTCGCCTCTGGAGTTCGAAGAGTACGTCTTACTAAGTTTGGTCGTAAACAGAGTTGAGTTCACGTATGGAGCAGTGCTATTAAAGCCTGAGGTCATGGGAGAAGATATGGTCTCGGGGCTTTGGGAACTGATAGCCTTGACAGATTCAGACAATGGCATCGAAGACGTCGTTGACTGCCAATCGATCGTCGTGTTGGTTGGGAAAGGCACGTTGGTGAGTCGTTCGGATATGATCGAAGAGCTGATCTCAGGAAGGCTGGCAAACGATGTCGACCAAGAATTAAATACACTCATTCCGGACTCCAGAGTCTTTGAAAAGTTGTATCCACTCGTGGTATGAGATGCCGTTACATTGCCAGACGAGGGGAAGCTCGGTGACAGACTGGTAGTAATTGTGGAAGTCCATGTCGTCCTAATCACTGTAATGTTACCAAGTGCCGAGCTTTCAGGTAAATCTCGCGTTGAAGTGGTTGTTACGCTAGGAGGAGTCATTGGTGTGGTGATGATCGATGCCCAAGAGGTTGGGAAAGAGACTGGGGGGAGCACCGGGGTCGTTTGAGGCGTCTGTGGCCCAGACAGTGTCGATGTTGGCCAGCCGAACAATGAGTTTGTCTGCGAAGGGAATGACGAGCGTTGACTGAAAGTCGATGAATTGAAGCGCGAAGGGCTAGACGTGGAATATTCTGTGGAGATGGAGCTATTCGCCATGTTTGTGACGCTGCCTGTTGGGATAATCCCACCGGGAAAGATTGTAATGATTGATCCTTCGGCCACAGTGATCACTGTAAAGGAGCTGGTAACTGTGTGAGACGTCACATTGACGGGCAGAGTGATTGATGCAAAGAGAGTTTCTGAGGATGTTGAGGCAGAAGTCACAGCAACTTCCGACTCAGATGCACCAAGCCTGCTGCTGAGGGTAGCAATCGACCCCAAGGAAACAGAAGAGTTTGTGGTAGACGAGTTGAAGGTGGGTGAAGTGTATGTCTTGCTTTTGGAAACAATAGTAGAAAACGTGTCAGTCATAGACACCACAATCGCTGACGACGCTCCAGTCCCAGCATCCGACGAGTCGTCGGAAGCAACAGCAGGAGAGCTGGAGCTACCGGACGAATTTGAGAAGCTGGAGGAAGAGGCACTGATGCCATCTGTTGAAGTGAAGTATTTTGTAGTAGTGGTGAAGCTCACAGTTCCATTGATAGGAGTGCCAGAAGCCTGAGATCGCCGTTGCGTCGACTCAGATATCGAAGCCTGTGTCGAACTAACCTGAGTCGTAATGGTCCCAATTGTACCAGAGGATAAGCCACTAAACGACAGATGCTCTTCTGAAAGATTAGCAGTCAGGTCCTCGGTAGAAGCTTCGGACGAACTCTGCTGTGGAATGACTGTGATAGTTGTTGTTTGGTCTGGAGTGATGGGTAGAGGGGAAGATGAAAGCTCTGACGAAATACCGGAAGAGGAACCCGGGTGCGAAGAGCCATTAGTCTGTGCAAGGTACGTCGTAGATGGCAATGCCAATCCAGAAACTGTAGATCCTGCAACAGAGACTGTCACGGTAACATTCAGCATTTTCGTCGTCGTTGTAGTTGACTCAATCTTTGCCGAGCTGCTCTCAGTTGAAGAAGTAAGATCTGTCGTGATCATCTTACTTGAAGCCACGAGACTTGAGGAGATATCTGTTTGAGAGAGGCTTGCAGGGAACGCGTCTGTTTCGGTCAAGAATGTTGAAACCGTGACAGATGAGGCAGAGGTGAGAGGGGATCCGGTTTCTGTCTCGAGTGATGCAGTACTAGTTATCTTTGTAGGATTCGAGGCGGTGTTTCCAACAACAGAAGAATGAGTGCTAAACGAAGAGCCATTGACAGGCATAGTGGAAACCTCAGCAATAGTACTATCGGTTTCATGAGATGAATCTGAAGCTGTGAGGTGGGCGGTCGATGGTGCCTCAGAGCTTGATGTACTACCAGCCTTGGCACTTGAGCCGACGGTTATCATGGCAGTGTCGGTTCCCAGCGCTGAGGAGACGGATAAAGAGGATCTACCCGATGAAACAGTATCATACTGAGTGGAAACATTTGATTTGAATGTTGTGCCAGCCTCGGAAGACCCAGTCTGGATCTCCGTTGCAGTAGACTCCTCAAGAGAGGAATCTGATATTATTAGAACAAGGAGAATAACTAGGCCAGGATTCAATACGTACAAGAGGTCAACTCAGTTGGAACAGCTGGTTCTCCAGTATAATAGGGAGGGGGAGGGCCATAGTCATCGGCGAGCGCGTTACCATAAGGCTGGCGAGCTTCGATGAAGGAATTCCTGCGCACGACTCTGTGAGCCTCCGGATGCTGCTGGCGAGCAAGCCCCATAGCACTGCTCTGAATACAGGAGAGTAGCAGAACCACCGACAAGGTGGTGATCAAAGGAATGTTTGGTGGTCTCATGATGGAGATGTCGAAGTGCTGTTGTTTCTTGGTGTCAGTAAACAGCTCCATGTCTCGGGATATTCGAAGATTTCTTGGACTCACTAGGACGATGCAACGAGCGAAAATTACTATTGGAAGATGCTTAAGCGAGAGCGTGGATTGAGTTCAGAACAATGATATAGATAAACGAGTGGTGGTTGACTCCTAAGAACTTATTCCCTTGATGCTCTCTCGAGGTGTTGAGGAGAACGCGAGAATGAGATACGCGAAGCGGGAGAAACGAATGGCGGTGGAAGCAGTGAGAAGAAAAGAGAAAAATGAACAAGGCACACGCGTGAAAGAGCGAGTACGTTGGCCAACTCAAAAAGAGTGCAACTGGCAGAAGCTGTCACGAATATCTTGACAGTGTCAGGCAAAAGGAGGCATTAGATCTTGATACCTTATAGGCGGCACAAACCCCCAGACACCAAGCTTAAAAGTTCACCCCTGATATCCTATCACAACATGAGCGTACAGGCCGTATTTCCAAGTTGTGTAGGTTACAAGAGCTTGGCTCAGGGTCTCTGCAGCCTTGATATGGGTGCATGCTTCGTCAAACTGACCCATAACCCGTGACACACCGACCGTTAACAACCGTTTAGAGCCTTCTAATAACCCTATTCAACATATATCCGGCCGATTGTTTGCCTTTTCCCGATGGGATCGGTCCCGGGATCTTGGACAGGCGCATCGTTCCGTCTTCTTATGCTATGAGGGTCAGTATAGAGCCAGCAGAGCCAGGTTCGAAGCTTATGGGTTTTCCTTCGCCCATATCCTCGGACAATAATCCTCACTTTGACGTCGCATGATCGCTTACTTGCAGGTATTGAGTGTTCTCGCTAACCCTTCTGCTTCATGAGCCGGCGATTGTCCCAGGTATCATCTCACAGGCTGTCCTTCATCTCCCATTACGTCTCCCGTATGAGAAATGACACAAACCGAGAAGACCAAGGGGACACTCTCACCTGCGTGTGAACCAGCCTATTCCTGCCAGATCCCATGGTTTTCTGGTGCATCGAATTTTCAAGACAAGCTGAAACTCAACGGGGATCGTCTGCTAGGCAGTTGTGTCTCTCACCAGAAAGAACATAATGAGGAATCGTTTCGCGAGTTGTACAAAACAATGAAAAGAGATACCCTCGCACGGCTGTATTTCGCTCTGGATAGTTTTATGAGATCTAGCTTACATTGGTAGAGTGGCTTGTAGACGAGATCCAGGCCGTGTTAAGCGGCTGAGCACAAATCATATCGGGCTTCCGCCCGTTGAGGACTAACGGCTTGACTGTTGGTTGTTTCACGGCTCAGGGCCCAGAAGACCCGAAGTAGCATGTCATCCGCGAGAGTAGTACTTGCAAAGAGCCTCGGCAACGAGGCGAGATGTAGCTTGCCGTCTTGCCGTCGGATCGTACAAGAGATACGCTCTCCTGTAATGCGTCCAGTTTGTCTTTGCCCACTTCTCTGTAGGAATATCGGATGCGATGATTCGTTTCTCTATGTTGAAGTCATCAGCTTGTTTGAAACGTCAAAAGCTTGGCTGCTGCTGTGACACATTGTAAATTGGATTAGAAATTGCTGAAAAAGTATGCCTAAATACCTGCCTAACTAGGATTTGCCATCACCAACTAGAGAAGTAACCACGGGAACTTGAATACTAGTTCAAAAGCGAACGCCTAGACATTGCCGTGTCTTCGTTTTGAGTAGTGAAGATCCCAAGATTCAAATCAGGGGAGGCTTGCGAGGTCAATGTTGATAAAGAATGAGACAAAACGAGACGATGAAAGTTTTGTGAAAAAGAAACCAAGACATTTTTATTTATCAATTAACAATCCTTCCTCTCTATCCGGTCTGGACAAGTCCCCTCCCTCCTGCATCCCGTCAGTGAGAGCGCATGCTTGAGCTCTCGGGTAAGGCAGGAACTCGTGACTGCCTCAAGCAGATTTTCGTTTTCTCAATCCTTCTTTCACAAATCAAACCCAAATCCTTACTACCACCTCAACCCCAAGTTTTGGGCACTATGTTTTGCAGATAATCAGTGTTGCGTGGCTTCTGAGGCTTAGAGTGTTGTACCAAGACAAACGCGTTTACTCGGCCTTTTCAGCGGTTTCACGCAGAGTTGGGGCAGTTCCATCAATCATGGAGGTATCCTTCTCTTCGATATCAGCAGCCCAAAGGGCAGCACCGACTTGGTGTCGTTAGTTCTGAGTTATAAGGGTGTGCGTGTAAATGGCATACCTGTGTTGCTGAACGTGAAGAACATGGAAGCAACAGGAATCATCTCAAGGAGTGTAGCAACTAGACCGAATCTAGACAAATACATCAGTCAGCTAATTTTGGCTCATATGGTGCTACCACACCAAGAAATCGCTAAAGGTTACGTACGCAGTGTAAGGGCCAACGTTCTTGCTGAGCCAGTCCTCCCTTTTTGGCTGCGACCAACGCTTCAGCTGGAAGTACTGAAACAATGTTAGCTTGACTGTAAAGCAAATGCCAAAGAACGATACTTACCCGACCGTGAACTCCCTTGCCTCGATTGCGGCCTGCATTGAATTAGCAGAGTAACACATATATGGGTAAATTTTTCCTACCTTGAATGAGAATGAAGATCACTGTACCAACAACCGGGATTGCGTTGAGAGGCAGGTACATAACATAGCGAATGATGGCCTTGGGGCTGAACTTCTCAAAGGGACTCTTAAGAATCTTTCCCAGCTTCTGCATCGGATCTCCTCCAGATTTGACCTCTCGTCCCTCGCTCACGATCTGGGTATCCCCGCGAGCTAGCAGTGTACCATCAAAGACATCGAGCAGGGCGTCTTGGAGAAGATAGGTGCGTGATACGAGATTGATGATTGTGGTACTCTCATTGAGAACCAGGAGGATAGCGGAGAGTGGTGCAATAGGACCGTTGACGAAGAACAGGATAGCCAGCTGTGGCAGATATGTAAAGAAGAACATGCCACCGATGACACCCGTTGACAGAAGGATCAGAGGACCGAGCTTGGAGATGAAGGGCTTCCATAGCGCACGGTGGGAAAGGAAATAGAAAATTCCCTACCAAAGGTATGGCGTGTTAGAAATGGTGACCTGGGATTCAAGAGGTGAGTTTCAAGTACCTTGATCGGGTAGAGATAGGATCGGCTCTTGGCAGCGTTGGTGACATGTTCTCTAGCCTGAGCATAATCCTCTTTGCTGCGAAAGAAGAAAAAGGGAAAAAGAAATTAGCTTGAAATGCGAAGCAGGTCATTTGCGTTGCAGCCTTACAAAACCTCTTGGGCTTTCTCTCCAACAGAATCAACCATTTTGTTGCGCTTGGCGGTTTGTTGCTGGTGATCAGCTCCCGAAGCTTCAGCCGTGTCAGCCATGGTGGGCTGGTGAATGAGGTGCGAAAGGCGAAGTGATTTTGTAGTTTGTAGACCGCGTGAAGAAGCAAATGGTTTCTTTTACTTTCTCCCCTTTTCGGCACGTTGATATTGAAGTGAAAAAAAGCCGAGCTCCTTTGCCTTGTTTATATTACAGCGAGGGTTGACAATTACAAGCTTTACATTCCACCTAAAACCATGGAAGCTCAAAGGAGGCAGCTCCAATCGATGTCGTCATTACCACCTCAAGGCCCTACAGGTGGGGCTACCTTAAATCGTCACTCTCAATAAGTCACCTCTGAACAGGTGATGATGATTTGGTTACGATTTCTAATAGCTTTTTATACAACAATTT
>JABCJY010000877.1:0-31190 GCA_013184415.1 Fusarium concolor
GATAATTATAATTTAGTGGTAATACTTAACTAGGAATAGAGTAGTATTATGCTATTACAGTTCCTTATTCCCCTTCTATAGTTAGATGGCTAATCCATTAATTCCCTGTGCTATAGTTAGAGACTCTATAATAATGAAGTTAGTATCTTCTACAATATATTGCAAGACTAGGAAAACTCTTTAGGACTTAGATGCTCCCCTTTATTTTCTAATAAGTGGGCTAGGCGGAGAGGCTGGTGCTATACGTTAGTAGTGTATGGCTTACTCTAGCTAGAATATGCTTTTAATATCTACTAGTCTCTTATTGCCTATACTATCCTGGGATTTAAACTACTACTTACCCCTAAATAAATAAAGGAGTATATAGAAATTACTTTACTTTAAGTCTTGCTATTTATAGATAATGATAATAGAAAAGAGTTTCTATTAAGGAAGAGAGAGGAGTAAAGGGAGTATCTTAAGGAGGAAGATACTTATTGGTCTAAGTAATTGCTGTAGCTAGAGGTTTAGGAGAAGTAGTAAGGATTATTGGGATATGTAACTGGACCTAGCCAGTTAGAGGTAAAGTAAGGGACACTGATGTTGCCCTTAGGTATGCTGATGCTTTTTGCACAGAAGGTATTCAATAAAGAAGACGCCGCTCTTATAGTCATACCTACAAAAGCGACGGCTGCCTAATAAAATTAGAAGCCCAGCGCTTGCCGACAGGCGACGCATTGCGGTGGGTGAGCAGGCAGTTTATTGGCCATGTCTTCCACATCACGAAGGTGAGGAGGAAATAATCTCGAGTCCAGGTCAAGGACGTACTGCACAATCGCTCTTTTCTCCAGATCCGTGAGCTTTCTTAGGTTAGCCGCGATATCGCACCTGGAAGGCATACCCTGCTGGCGTCGTTGAAGCTTCCTAGGATCCACAGAGTAGATGGTGGCGGCTGCCCGAGCGCTAAGATTAGGGTCATTTTGTAAAGCTCTGAAGGCCCAGTTGTATTTGACTTTAATTATTTTTCTGAATTATTTTGAGTATGAAAGGAAATATGGTTTATAGCTTGTGGCTGGACATTAGAGAATTGGACGGCGTGAAGCGAGGTATTGAGGGGGACCGTACTACTCTAAATAAGCATTGCATGAACGGGGACATAATTGGCCGATTTGCGATGGTCTCGGCAGCTCCCTGCCAACCCGGTGTACTAACAAAGCGGGTCAACAGCAGGGCCATCAACAACATAACATCATCAAATAAGTCATTATCCAACAGTATACAAACTCCGTTACAAAGTACGAAACCGATGGCCTCTCATCTTTCCCACAGCCAAGTCCTGTCCTGGCTTGACATGCTCCCTTCAGACGCCAAGACATTTCTCTGTCCTCAATCTTGCAAACACTGCCTGAAGCGGCGACGATCATCCAAACTCGACGACGCGCGCAAATGACATCGACCCATCTCTCCCCCAGAATTAGCCTCATCTACTTGCTTATCCAGACACCCATCCCCTGCCTGCGCTACGTTACCTTCAACACCGAACAAGTCCCCCGCCAAGAGAACAGCAAACGATATTGATAATGACGAGACACCACGAGCAAATACAACGAGTGGAAGAGGACAGCTGAGCAATCCACCAAGTTTGCCCGCTTCAAGCGAAAGTCAAAGCGAAACCTCTTCACGTAACAGCAAACGATCCAAGCGATCGCAATCACCAACCAAGAACGTTCCTTTGTACGGCCCGGAAGGACGTCTTCTGACCAGAGCCACGCTCAACTCTACGACGAATACAAGCGAGTGGTCTCTGGAACTTAGAGGACTAATTCGGGACATGGTGGTTGTATCTAGGAGCAGTGGAATCATCCCCAAGAGATTCAAAACTCACCTAGAAGAGCTTCCCGAGGTGGCATGTTCACTTGAACCATTATTGGATTATATGTTCCATGACGATGGCGTCAGCGACGACAAACCAGTAAAGAACTGTGCTGGCTCTGAGGAGTTAGTTCGTCGAGCTTCCCGTATTGCCGAGCGATCTGGTGATTGCGCTAGTATGCTCACCGACGAAGCAGCTTGGAACAATCTGGTGCATACGCCGTTGCTCGAGATATTGGTGTCGGATATGAGAAATGCGAAAGAAGATGGCATTGTGGACTTTATGCAATGGTATGTCAGACATGGAGATGCATTATTTGCTCCATCATATGCTAACTATGTCAGTACTACAACCAATATTGATTCAACTTATCACAGATTCTCTGAAAGTTCAAGCCGTGTCGACTACGTCTTTCGTTTCCTTGCCCAATCTGACATAGTTCAACCTCCAGTCCAACAACAGACCCAACAAACAACACAACCAGTACAACAAGTATCGCAGCCGCCCATACAAACAGCCCCATGCTTGAATTGGACATCCGACAAACTGCTACAGCAGTATCCTCTTGGCATCAGCATCGAGACGAAGCGTCACGGCGGCGACGTTGCCAAAGGAGAACAGCAGCTCGCTATATGGCACGCCGCTCAATGGGAATTCCTCATATCACGAGCTGGTCTTGCGGCAGTAAATCAACTCGGATTTCTTCCTGGGGTCGTGGTCCAGGGCCACTCGTGGTCACTCGTCATCACTACTAGAAATCATGCCACCACTGTAGGTTCATCTGTCCTCCAAGCTTGAGGAAATGAATATTTATTAATGCATTTTCTAGACAGTACTGCAGAGCATTATCTTTGGAACAACGGATTCGACCGTTGGCGTCTTTCAGGTTATTGCGGGATTGCAGAAACTTCGCGCTTGGTCATTGGAGACACTTTGGCCTTGGTATAAGAAGCATTTACCTGAGCTGCGGAACCGAAGCGTCGACGTCGACTCGCGAATTGGGTTCTAAAATAGAACGAGCAGTCTTGTACGTTGCTTGGCTTGATGACTTAAGCCTCCTGCTCAAAGCAAACGAGTTTCTGAGCGATCCCACTTTTAGACCCAGCTTACCTAGGCATCCGAGGCCAGATTCAGCCGCGCTGTCAGAGTTTCCATGGCCCACAGGCCCTTGCATATGTGCCCCCAGATCTTGACTTATGATAAGCGCCAGGACCTACGGCGGTTGGAGCTTCATGTCGTCCATTCGTGGAACAGGCCCGCATTCCTTTTCAGCCAATGGGCAGGTGAAGGAGGCAGTCCAGATGCTTGAGCACGTCGTGCTTATTAAATCCCAGATCATGGCGTCAAATCATCCATCCGAGCGTGCATGTGACTGAGTGCCTGCCGGTAGTTTACAAATAATTCACTCAAATATTAGTACTGATAGAAACAAAATGGACATTCGATTTGACCCATGCTGTCCTCAGATCGCTTTGCAAGATGAACGATCCCAAAGATGTACTACTTACTATCTTGGATGTAAAACCGAAGGGCACGATGAAATATCCGTGCTGCTTGTCGTTGTTACAGCCTGACCCAAGCGCTTCCCATCCCCTCGACTGTGGGAAGGCTACAAACAAGGATAGTTTTCGAAAGAGGAGTCAATGAAAGATGGATACATCTAATCACACCCAAAAGATATCCAGACCAGACAGTATGCCAGGTCACCACGCAGAGTCCCAGAAGAGGTGGGAGAGGCGAAACGGATGTACAGGGTGATAAAAAGAACTTAATAAAATCCTGCATTCTCTATAAGCTTTAGTTATATATATTAGGAGAGACAATAGCGACGAGGAGCCAAGGACCTCTGATGGCAAGGCACTGGTCGCATAAACGTCGAGCATCCTGATAGAGTATGGGAAATCCTTGTTGGTATACTGTTCGATATGGTAAAGATAGCTGGTTGACCAATCGTGGATGTTGAGATGCATGTGAAGCCGTCTTAGCTTCGTGGTCTAGGGTGGCTTGCAGGTTACAGATGCTCGCCAATAATTGTGATCTGAGGAACATTCTTCTGTGTATAATTTTACCAAAGTGTAGAGACTTGAATCAAATCAATGCAAGATAAGGTATTGTCTAAAAACTACATTTTACCGTGATTCGGGCAAAGGGCTGCTGTTATTTCGTTTCGTTATCCATTCGAATCCATGACGTGCCTGCTTGTCCATTCTTACTATCAGATACACAGCACAAACAGAATACCACCAGCACACACAATTAGGAGACCTCACGTATATGCATTACCAGATCTTCCAGAACCACCTCATCCAAAGTAGAAATGACATTAGGTTAGTACCTAGGTAATTGACATAGAAACATCACTAGGGGTGAAGGAACGACGTTCGAGAGTGGATCATTCCATTCGAAAAGCAGGTGAATGGCACTGGCGCGGGCCTATCATATCTCGCATTCCTTCTCCCATTCACAATCGAGGTACTTTACTTACCTCCATCACGAGATATCCCAGCTCACTCAGCGTTTCATATACATTAGCTCCCACTTCTCAAGGCCTCACGAAAAGAGTCAAACTCTCAGCGTTCGTGGTGTTCGTTTCCGCGAATACGAGAAAACCTTTCGTGAAACAAGACTGAACCAAACAAACACCGGCATCACCAACGCCTTGCCGCAGCTGCATGATGCAAATGCGTTGCCCACCATCTCAACCACTCAGAATATCTCGAACCGCCCCGCCCAATGGCTTCATCCCCTCTTCACCGGCCGCCTGGGGCTTCGTCACCGCTACACGAAGGGGGCCGGCGGCGCTCACAGTTCACGTATCGTCAATTCTCGCAGCTTGCTTCGTCCAACACCTCGAACCCGCTGCGCGTCATTGCACACGTTGACCTTGACGCCTTCTATGCGCAGTGCGAGACGGTTCGGCTTGGGATATCAAAGGACAAGCCGTTAGCTGTTCAACAATGGTGAGTACAACGCATTTCCTATCCCCGAGCTTCTGAAGACTACCTACCATGTTGCCATATCATCACTCTCCCCCACATTAACGCTTTGCATGAACAACCAAGTTTATTCTATTCTCTTCGATACCTGTAACCCCTTGCTGGCCTGAGAATCGAGTCTTTTGCTCGATTCTATCATCTGGTTGCAGCAATGATTGGACGCTAGTGACTAGTTTTCGTTGAGGCTTGCATTGTGTTACTATCAACCCTGTGAGGTGGGCCGTCATTGAGGAACTTGGTGTTCGCCCACACGGTCGTTCATTAATCGCTGAGTAGAGAATGTTCCTTCTCAGTATCCTTCGAATTGCATCAACACATTAAACCACGATTCGATAATTGAACTTTAGAGTCGCTGGTCACCATACTTGCCCTCAACTTCTCAAACATTCACATCATTTTCATCATTCACATCTCCGGAGATCAAGGTCCCTTAACCCAGTCTGTGTAACGATTGACCCTTGGCGATTGGCTGTTCTTGGCCACGATTATGTGTTGATAGACAAAGTTGTCTCAGTTACATCCATGGACAAGGACTTCTCATGGTCTTGGGAGGGAAAGCCTCATTTTGCCACGCCATGATTTATATGCAGTTTGGAAAAGGACGCACTCTTCAAATCACCACCCGATCGCTGCTCCCACTTCATATCAAAATTCTTCTCCTTCCTCTATACTAACATGTCAACAGGCAAGGGCTCATTGCTGTCAACTATCCTGCACGCGAATTCGGCATTGGACGCCATTGCAATATCGAAGAAGCGAAAAAGCTATGCCCCGAGCTTATCACCCAACACGTCGCCACATGGAGGGAAGGCGATGACAAGTGGGCATACCGTGAGGACGCCGCCGCCAACATCACAACAGATAAGGTTTCACTTGACTACTATCGTCTTCAATCGAGGAAGATCTTAGCTTGTATTAAAGAGGCTTTGCCTCCGGATTTGCAGAAAGTGGAAAAAGCAGGCATCGACGAAGTTTTCCTTGATCTTTCAAGTCAAGTCCATTCGATCCTTTTAGAGCGCTTTCCAGAGTTATCAAACCCACCTCCTTATGACGACCCGACCGAGAAGCTCCCACTGCCATCCATTGTCGCGCTCGACTGGCAGACTGACGCCTTGGTCGACTTGAATGAGGAACAAGAAACGGTCGACCCAGATTGGGACGACGTAGCGATTCTCATCGGCTCTGAGATCGTCCGCAAAGTCAGGGCGGAGGTCTGGCAGAAGTTGGGATATACATGTTCAGGAGGAGTAGCAAGCAACAAGCTTCTCAGCAAGCTGGGCTCGGCATACAAGAAGCCAAATAAACAGACTGTAATACGCAACAGAGCAGTGTCCGTTTTTATGGCCGGATTTAAAATCACAAAGCTTCGAAACTTGGGCGGCAAACTTGGAGAGCAGATCGTGTCGACTTTTAACACAGAGAGTGTTATTGAGCTATTGGATGTTCCTTTGACAACCATGAAGGCAAAACTTGGCCATGATACGGGTCTCTGGACGTTCAATACCATCCGTGGTATCGACACAAGCGAAATCAACTCGAGAACTCAGATCAAATCCATGTTGTCAGCAAAGTCTTTTCGACCTACCATTAAATCTTCAGAACAAGCAACAAGATGGTTGAGGATCTTCTCAGCTGACATATTTGCTCGTCTTGTCGAGGAGGGAGTTCTGGAAAACAAAAGACGGCCTAAGACCATGAACTTGCATCACCGCCATGAGGGACAAGTACGATCACGGCAAGTCCCAATCCCTCAAGGTAAGGTCTTAGACGAGGCAGGTCTCTTCGAACTTGCCAAAGACCTTCTCTCACAGATCATTGCTGAAGGGAGGGGGGTCTGGCCTTGCGCAAACCTGAGTCTCAGTGTAGCCGGCTTTGAAGACGGCGTCAAAGGGAACATGGGCATTGGCGCGTTTCTTGTCAAAGGGGAAGAGGCTGAAGCCCTACGATCATCGATTTCTGATAGCCGCCCCCCCTCTATTGGCCCGGAACCCTCCGCGAAGAAACGCCGTGTCGAGGATGGTGGTATCCAGCGGTTCTTTTCCAAGAGACCCTCAAGTGACCACGACAGGAGCCCTTCGAACGAGTCACCTACCCCTAGAGAAGCATCCAAAACCGGCTCTACGCCATCAGATTCCGCCCAGAAGACCCTCAGTTTTGCTACTAAGCATGACTATGAGGCCCGCCATCAATCCGACCTTGCCTTGCATCAGTCTAACGCATCACTGTGGCATGAGAGCGCTTTCGATGCGGACGTGGACCATAATTGGCATTCAATGGTCGATCTTATATGTTCTCGCTGCAAGGCCAGCTTCGCGGATCCGGAAGCGCTACAAAACCATGGGGACTGGCACCTGGCCAAAGATCTTCAGGACGCGGAACGTGTCAAGCCTACATTCGCTGAACGACAATCTACTGCACGTAACTCTGCGCAAAAGACGCAAGGAACCACTTCGAGACGGGGCCGCGGAGGTAAACTTGAACAAGGTCAAAGCCGGCTCAAGTTTGGTTGAACAACAGGAATGGCCTAGTCGTTTTTGCCGGGAGCTTCGTGTCGGAACTCCTCATAGTGCATCATCCCCTTATGCTTTGCTCTCCCTTTAACAGAGCCATATCATCACAATGTGGCTGCCTAGGCGACTGAAAGTATTAGCATCGTTAGGCGCTGGACTTCGTCGAGGGCCAGACGAGAGTTTCGAGGTGCATGCCGACATGTTACATTGGCAACTATCGGTGCTCAACATGACAGACTTCCTACAGCTGTGGCTGTGCGATAATCCACTTTTAGTTGGCGTTCTGAAACCCTTTGAAGAATTCACAGATGCACAATCCAGGAAGATGCAGATGGCTGGTCGCACAGTCACGTCAAAACAGCGGGAGCGGCTTGACAGGCCGATAAGGCAATGCGAACAGCCGAAGCGCACATCAGGGGGATCAACAAACTGTCGAGGCTTCTGTAATCTCACGCACGCGTCCGATTTTCAATCAACGGAGAAGCCGGAAGCCTATTGATTAACTATAATCTGCTGATGTAGGTCCCAAAACCATCAAATGTCTGACTTCGTGGGATGCTACATAATAAGGCGTTGACAAGTCTGGGACAACTTTCCCCAATATGATGCAGGAATGATTGGATAGCAAAGCTTGGGCACCGAGCACATGGTTCTGGGCGCAGAGGTTGGGCTTCAATTGGTGCAAGCATTGCTACCCAACCCACCCTCCAGAGCGCAACCGAAAAGCCATCCGCCAACCACTCAAACCCGGAATAGGCCTCAAATGCAGCTGAGGTATTGTCGGAATCTCGCAACACCTGACAAGCATGCGGCTGTGGAAACACGTTGCCTATCATTTGTGGGCGTCAATGGTTGTAATTCACGGTCTGCGACAACGACTGGGACATGGCATGGGGAAATAAGGAGCCAGAGGAGTAAGGATGCCCAACGTCCCGAGATAGTTGGGCAAGACCAAATATTACAACCGCAAGGGAATGGAGGCACAGCGTTTCTCGCGATAGGTGACGAAGAGCTGAGCAGAGTGACAACCAGCTCCATCTATATACGTGTCGCTTAGAGATGAGTAGCGATACTGAATCAGCCATATTAGGAGTATCCAATACTTGATGAGAGATATAAAGCAGCAGCATAAGGTATATGATGAGCTGAGACGATGGTACCTTGGGCGCTCATTCTTCTCGCCCACTCCGATTCTTCTGTCGCTTCGACAAGGTAGCCTCGTGCTTACAGACCACGGCACTTCTAGAAAGGAAAGTCTCAAGCCGGAAAGCAAGACGTCATAGCATCCTCACCATTATTCATCCCTCTTCATCACATCACAACTCCAATTTACCTCACGGCACCACAGACAGCACTAGTCTCAACAACAGGCGCTGATCCTTTGAAGAAAACAAAGTTTCATGTCGCCTATTCGAGTTCTGTACGAGGTATCTCAGCTCCGCTTGCGGGCGATCGTAACTTAGAGACGGCATACCGCCATCATTATCCTACCACAGACGGAGAAGAAGGCTCAAGTGGTCGGTCGTTGGGCATCGTCAAAACAAGGGATAGCCTTGTTCGCGACAAGCAGAGACGATATTGGAAGTGTCATCTGCCGCGCATGCTATTGATATCTGCAACTTGTTTGGCTGTCGATAGCTGTCTCCGAATATTGTGCGTTGCCAGCACAGACAAGGTCGTGATCTGTTTCGATCTCTGATCCGGACCACGACGGGTTCGATCTTAATAAACGATAGACTGTATCGTTTCTCCATGTTCAATTTTTGAGAATTGATATTTCAATCAAAGTACCCCATAGCTGACGCAATTTCGCTATCTTTGGAACAAACAAGGGACACGCCACGTTGCGACCCGGACGACGAGACATCTGCATTTCCTTAATGGGATAAGACAGAAAAAGAGGCTTACAGCGCACCTGTCACACCACACGAGGGGTACATCGCGGTGCACATCACGGTGCAAGACCTCAGTTGACAAGATAGATGTGAAGTCCTAGGTACGGGACTTTGACACAAATACGACGAGCCTTGTCACGGAGTCAAAAGTCAATTGACAACAAGCGGCGTTAGCCGTGACCGCCACCGCAATCATTGATCATTCATCAGCGAACGGCGGGCTGCGCTGTGACTCGCCAGCCAGAAACCGTTTGGTCGCAGAGTCACAAAAAAGACAAAAACTAAATCTGGAAAAGCAACTGAAATCCAGAAGCCCTCTGCTGACAGCCAAAGCGTTTCGCCCAGCCTCTCGCGGTGCCCAAGTCTCGCCAGTCACCGCCAAAGCCCAAGCCCAAGCCCAAGACCAGGACCTGGGCCGGCAAGGCAGAGAATTCACTGGAGAGCAAGTTCTGCAAATCCAAGGCGTGCCAACCGCATCTGGCTTCGGTAACAGAGCGGCCCAACGGTCTACTCGCCACTGGACGCAGGGTTGTTGGCAGCACGGAGCAGACAAGGACCAGACTAGCCAGGATCAGGATCAGAATCAGGGCACCCACGCACGAGGCCAGCAGCGCCAGTTGCAGATCCCGCAGCTTGGTGTTGGGCTCGGTCAAGGAGGGAGACAAGCGTCCGGCACGGATGGTCTCAGAGAAGAAGCAGCCATCACATTGATAGCTCAGCCTGAAGAGGGAAAATCCTCATCAATTAACGAAATATTAGCATCTTCTCCGCTGTCTTGTCTCGAACAGCCGGGAGACCCCAGCTTATACTATCTTGGCTTGCTGCAAAATCAGAACCAGCTCCACCACAAGCATCACCACGCCCAACAGTATCAGGGTTTCGTGGGCGATGACCCATCAACATCAAGTCATCAGCAACCTCAACCTACCGGCTTTGGTTATCAGCATCAGAATAACCAACCTCTCGCGTGTTCCTCGCCACCACCCTCTTTTTCTTTCCCCCTTCCGGCACCTCCAGCATCGGCACCAGCAACATCTGCCTTTGGACTGGCTGCTCCTCCTCCTCTGCCTTCTTCTCCTGCAACTCCACCGAGGCCACCGCCGAGACGACGTTTCCAGCCAACGACATCTCGTCGTCAGCAAAATCTGTCCCACTGCCGGTCCAATTCCAACCTGAGCTCGAGCTCCAGCACGATTACTAGTGCCAGCAGACGTCTGCTGGCCTCTCAGTCTCGGTCTCCTGCTAGTCACTCTGCCAGTGGGAAAGCCCCTCGTCAGCGCCTAGCATCAGCACCATCACCACAGCCAATAGATTGTATAGACCCACAAGACACACCCACCGCCCACCACCGCCATTCGCCTTTTCTTCCTTCTCATCCTCACCCTCCCGCTTCTTCTCTTTCTGCCTGTTCTACCCTCTCAGCTCTCTCCACGTCGTCGCCCTCTTCCCCCATTTCCGGCCCTATCTCCCCTTCTCCCGCTCTTCTGTCGACCTTCTCTTCCATCTCTTCTTCTTCATCTCTCCAAACTTCTTCGTCGGCCATATCCTCCCCACACATCAACATGTCGAGATCATCCCGAAACGCTCCCCCAACCGGTGCCGGTACTGGACGACAAAACGAATACTTCGTCCCTCGTGATGGCATCGACCGTGAAGTCATCTCCGCCGACATCTGCCGCTACTTGGGCAACGATGCCCTCGTGCGTCCCGGTCACTACGAGGTACGCCGTCAACCGTGGTGAACCCCACTATCGCGATGAAACAAATGGCTCACATTTTTTCATGACAACAGAACCCCCAGACAGGCCAAGCTGTACAAGGCTACTACATCACAGCCTACAGAAATCTTACAACTGTGAGTCTTGTCTGACAGTAATACCAACATCGCATCTTACTAATGACCGTTCACTAGGCTATGATTGAGGATCTAAAAGCAGACTCTGCCCGATGGGATAGTGAAAGGCGTGCGCAGACGTCGCGCAACACCTCCGGAGGTACTATTGCCTCGAGAAACGTTGGCGTACCGCCGAGACACTCATCTAACTCACCTGTAGTGCAATACCGCTACTCGGAGACGCACCAGTCGCGTCAGCACCATGGTCCTACCGAGGGCCCTTACCAAACAGATCCCTACGCTCGTGACTCTGCCTATGATGGACCCAGGTACCCAGGAACGGGTGCTCCCGGTTACACTGGAGCCGCCGGCTCATACAGCCAGTCTTACGGTGCCTCAAGTAGTGGTGCGTTTGCCGGATATGCCCAAGCCCAGCAATCTCCTCCCCCAGCGGATACTAGGTTCAGCGCTACTCCCGCGGCTGCTGTCATGAACACATCCTACCAGGCTTCCCAGAGCCCCTATGTGGACGTCGGAACCAACCGTCGCCAAGGAGGCGGATTCGACCCATATGCTAACCAGATGGCCTCGTCATCAGCAGCAGCAGCTCAGCAGGCCTATGCTACTGCTGCGCCTACGCAACAAGGCTATACGGCCACTGCTTACCCATACTCAGGTCAGGCTCCTCCTGCGGGCTACACGATGCAGCCTCAGGATCCCTTCTACGGTCGTGGTGCGTATAGCGGAGGCAATACCCGTGCGACGGGTTACAGCAAGGTTGAAGTACTGACACTCGAGGTTTAGCAGGTCAACCAACACAAGGATACACCCAGGCCACACAGTATGAAGAAACCCCCCGTACTCGCGCTTCCGCGACACCAACAAATACTCAAACAAATCCCAGTGGTACCTCCAGCAGCCGACGTAATGAACGAGAGAACGACAGGCACAGCACGGACCGACACCATCGATCAAGCCGCCGGTAAAAGGTGTGTTACCGGAGAACCGAGGCCGGATCTTTGTGCCATTCCCTTTTCCTGCCTGAGCTTGATGAGGCGCTCCGACGTCCTCTCGAGTGTGATGATTTCTGCATAATGACCGGGTTACATGGAGTACGGCTTATTTTTTCCTTGGATCGACCCTTCCATCCTCTTTTCTATTTCTTCCGGATATGAGCCCCCTTCAAAGGTTCCAGATTTCTTTTCTCTGGCTGGTGCCACCGCCGAGTTGCAAGTTTGCATCTCAATAGGAGTTCCCCACTGGAAAGGTATCCCATTCCGTCTTTCTGGATCCTGACTCCGTCATATATAAACCTGGATCTCCCTTGGAGTCGATAATACCCCTGGACGTACCGTACCAACTGTTATTGCTACCGATGATGCCCTGGATATACGAACTGGACCTTTTGAGACGCATACCTTGGTGTCTTTTTTCTTTACTCTTTTTTATGACGACATTGCATTGTGGATGGGCCTTGCCTGGATTTGACGACCTCATCGACTACACACCATTATTTACCTTACGGATGAGACCATGCTGCATACGTTTTACACTGGGACACGGCGCTGGGTTGGAAAAGGAAAGGGAGCCATCCCTTACCAGGTGGATTTGGGGTGGTATCTCGATGTCATGGCCTTGCTGTCCGGATCCGCCCTCATGGGAGTATTCTGTTTTCCGTTCTTCCTGGATCTGGCTGGTTCTTGCTCTTTGACTCCAATGTCTTTGGCCCCCGGATTCTTCGATGTGAACCATCGTCGAGACGCGGTGTTTATTGATGAAATAATAATTGGCAGAGGCCGGCATCCGGACAGCAAGGTGAGTTCGAACGAGCTTGTATATATTAGCCAACCCTTTGAAAGGATCTTTTGCTTGCTTCCCCTTGTCTCCTCACTCTCACGTTTCTTTCCACTTATGGACTTTCCATGGATATTGTCTCGATATGAATCGCAAAGACACTGACTCGACAGACTTGACTCAAGCAGCTAGGTGCATATATCAATTCCTTGGACTCAGACTTCTTCTACTGGATCTTCCTGGACATACATAATTGGACATCCTTCTGGTCAACCACCTGGCAATTACCTCCCACTTGGCCAAGGAATGGGCCCATGCCATCAGGATATTTGCTTTTGCTTGGATCTACCCACTCAAGCAATTCTTTGCTTTGGACACTTCCTAGGACAACTCACCTCAGCCGAGGTTTGCTCACGTTCGTCACTGACGATACTGGCACTCATCTGCATCCGCAATGAGTCGTTTGGGACAAACAAAACAATACCATACAAGATTCAAAGCATACCATTGCAAAGGAGTCAAGGTAACATGCAAACAAGGTGATTCAATGACTACCAGCCTGGAATCATTCTCGTTTAACGTCACCGGATTGCAACTTGCTACATTATTGTCTGCGACATGAGTCGCTTGTTGCTGTGGGTTCTACGGAATCCACTCCTGTTTGCGCCATGGACCAACTTCTTAAGAGTTTGCTTTGGGATGAGTCAACTAGTTCAAGCCTGGACATTGCTACACCTTACTGGCCACATGACAATCGTGATAATCCGACTACATGGACGACCCTAGCATGTGGAATTGTTTCTTCTGGAGCCATTGTCGTGGATATGGGATCAACCACCTAGTCGATATTTCACCAATCAAGCGCCGTGTGACTTCCAAAGCCGTACATACAATACAACATTACTGGACACTATCAAACCTGGAGAATCGGACCGTTTTGATACGGATGGCGGACGTTTGCGTGCTTGGTTCCTGGGAAAGCCTGAATGGCAGCATGGATGGCGCTGGAGGGGGATGATTAGGATGACTGGGGTTTAGACGGGGTTGGTCTTGCTTTGTTTTTATTTCTTTACTGTTCTTTTCCAACCTTGGATCCGTGGATACATCTCGTCTGGCCGTTTTGTTTTCTGTTTTTACTGTCTTTTATGCTATGTTTATCATGTCTTTCTTGGCTGTGGTTTGCCAAAGATACAGGGAGTTCAGAGTCTTTTTCTCATCTATTTGGAGCTAAATATCTGGAAGAGTTGAATGATAGGAATTTTTATTGTTGAAAAAGTCTGTCGAGTGGAATACAAGAGTTGGTCATCCCTTCATCGATGCGTCTTTGCCTGCCTGCCTTAGATTGAATGAACATGTGCCTCGAGTGAAATAACCCATCAAATCTCAATACCCGGGGAAGCACTGCCACAGATCCCTCTTCTATCTCTGTCAGAGGCCTTTGCTGCGTAGTCATTCACTTCGGTCCACGGACGGACGGCTCTTTCGTCGATAGGGATGATAGGAGTGAAGTCGCTGGTGAATACAGTGAGCCGTGTGATGATGCCTTGGCAGCCGGTGACTCCTGGGCTCTGGTGGAGGCGGTTCGAGCACGCCGTCACCAAGGAGCATGTCAATGACAGACAGGATCCAAAGCTCACAAGGGCCCGGTTTACCGGGGGAGGGAACAGGCTCTTGAGAAACCTGGGAACCCAAAGGCGTCGGATGGCCCTCGATCATAGCACAGACATGGTCGAGTTTTTGAGATGCGATTGAGCCAACAAAAACGCTGTCATGAATGTCGCCAACGTGGTCTCGAGAAGCAAGAATATCGGTAACAAGAGTCATAAAAGGCTGTGGATGATCTGAGTGGGGAAAGTCCACGATGGAGTAGAGGTAACCAGCTGGTCGAGGAGGGCTTGTTGGAATAAAGATCTTGTGGGAGCCGGGTTCGTGTTGGATATGGAAGACTTGGTATCGAGGCGGCTCAGGAGCGCAGGGCGCACCAGAAATGGGAGCCTGAGCAGATTCGGAGCCGCTTGAAGAAGTCATGGTGACCAAGGAGATGGCGTGAGGAAAGAACTGTGATGTTTGAACTTGCTGATGGGTTACTGGAGGAAAGAAATGCTGGTGGGTGCTGGCAAGGCAGTGAGATGATCATGCCTAGATATATCTATAAGTTCTTCGGCCGGGGCGCCAACGGCGAGCGTGGAAGCACTAAAGAGAGATGGTCGAACTAATATCAACATCGTTTGGGCCATGTATGAACCCGTGGGTATCGTATCATGGGACGTAGCGTGAGAAACGGCTGGCTGAGTTTCGAAGTCTGCAAGTGTCCGTACACCAGCCAAGGTAGCTAGCTGTAATGATCCGGGGTTGTCTGTTTATGGTGTTGGCGCCGACTGGGATCTCAGTATCTAGTTCAACCATGGCGTTTGCCTCTGAGAATGCACGACGGTAATATGTTGTCCGGGGTGAGTAACGGGTGGGCGAGTGCACTTTGAGATAGAATGAATGTCCGTCTCTTGAGTGGGATAGTTGCTAGCAAGCGTCTAAACACGGGGTTGTTTCTCGTTCTGGATTTGGTAGAATATCGAGGTAAGCAATTGGGCATGACACCCTAGTCGAGTCGAGTTACACATACGGTGCAGGTAGCTCATATTAGATACTCGCATATTGTGCCAGCATGCTTTTGCCCGCAGAGAAGAGAGATTCTGCACTAGGTGGCAGGATCAAGTTGGTTTGGGGGGGGGGTACAAGTGCAAGTGTAACCTGATAATAGAGTGTTGAATATGGCTAGCCTTGTATGGACAGTTGACCGCTCTGTGCGAAGTTCACAAAGTGTGCGTTGTCGCTCGTTTGGTACCTGTAATGGATGGTATTGAGGTCGGCACTGTATGAGAAGCCGAGCCGGGTGGCTGCTCGAGCTCAAACACAAGCCGAGGCTGGGAATCATCGAGTTGTTTGTTTGTTGGCACACACGTCGAACTCAGTCGAGTTTGAGCGTTATTGTATGCCATGTCCGTCAGGTGGCTAGCTAAGGTAGGTAGGTATGTGTCGTTTGTTTACAATTTTTGTTGATCGCCATCGTGTTTGGAAACATGTATAAGACGGAAAACAGGAGTCGGTGTAGAGAGTTGCGGAGTCTTGAAGACATATGAGTGAAGAGGAATGAATCATGAGAGAAAGGGAGAAAGGAGACCCGATGAAGGATTAGAGGCTAGCTGCAGACTTGGGGAGCACAGAGAAGGCGTGAATTAATGCACCAAAGGTACCTTTTAATGTCAAGGCTGACGACTGCAGCTTCCCGTCCATCATCAGGTCACCGTCTCTCGCGTGACAGCCCGTATACCACGTATTCGTACTGCGAGTACCTCCCATCTTTTTGGGCTTTACCTTAGTGGAGGGAAGCCTACCTAGCTACCTACCTAGGGCGCAGCTGAAGTTTGTAATAATCTGTGCTCTCAGTCAAGGAGTCTGGAGACAGGTTGGTAGTGCCTTCTGTAATAGTCCATTGGCCAGCCTTTAATACATCTCTTATCTGGATAGCCTCTGAATGTGACTGAATACTGGCAAAAGGATCTATGCCTGAAAGAATGAAATGTAGATATGTTGCCAGGTCAAAGTAATCTGCTATCATGTCTTTTCTCCGATTCACATAATAAACTTGAGCCAAAGTCAAAGACCTTCAATGTGCCAGCCTTATCAACACCAAGATTTCATACTGCAAGATCTCCATTAATAAAGCCAAGGTTTTTAAACCAGCTAACAGCATCAAGCAAGTCTAAAACCCACCAGATTTAATCTATAGGCCTTGCAACTGACTAAGCCTTCTCTAAGGGATTAAGTCTTTTAAGCAATAAATAATTGATGCTGCTAGGTTCAAGTCTTTTAGCAAAGTTGCGGTAACATTAGACTTATAATACATCATAGACCGCTATCTCTTTTTCCATAGCAATAAAGCTTTTAATAGAAAGGTCCTAGCAATAAGATAAGGCTATGCCTGGGGAAACTTTATACTAGAATGGAACTTTCACAATAATATACTCATTAATGCCATAGGTTATCCCTTAAGATGGCCCAATGCTTAGGAGTTCCACGGGGGTAATTTGGAAAGGCAATATAATAGACATAATGGTTTGTGGTGCAAGATGAGAAGCGATAAGACAAGACAAGGGTGACAGAGTATTAATAGAAGAGGCGCTTTAATTATGTAATACTTGGTATTTAATTTACTTGATATGATATCCCGATACATTGGATAAGCCCCGCATTAGCTTTTCACTCCTTGTTCGTTCCTTTGCCCTGCGCGACGCAGTTGTCACACCATTTGTTCACTCTGTTCTCAGAAATTGAGTGATTGTAGGGCAGGTTCTTGCAGGCCAGACCGTTAGGAGCGTCTGTATAAGGGTATATTTTATTAAACCGAGCCTAGTAAGGCAGTTTAACTATCTAAGCCTTAGATTAAGGTTAGGTATAGCAATTTAATTAAGACAGATCTAAAAAGAAATAGCCTAAGGCACCAGCCCTTAAAAAAAGAGTCAGCACATACCTTCAGAGCCTGATTTAGAATGATTGGCTACGATTCATTAGAAGCATGTGTTGTTGGTTGCGACGTTTTTCTTTTGGCCACAGATCTAAGAGGTAGCCACCAATTCCGTCTCTCCAATGCTCCCTCGTCTCCTGTTCGGCTCCTCTGAGATCTGTGTATTCCCTTGCTTAGTTCCCCCCACTGTTCCCTTAACCAAATCCCCCTCCACCTTTTCTTATGTCCTTCTTACTTATGACTATTTACTCTCTCTATTCCCACTATGTCCAGGCTCCCCTTCTTAGCATCATCTAAACCCCACTCCAGTTCAACACTCGAGGTTCATACCACAGTGCTTCAAGTCTTGGTTCTAGTCATTCAACATTGGACGAAGCTGACTCGGACACGTTGACCGTTACAACGCTACCAGAGATGGATCCTGTCCACCCTGCCTACCAACAAGACCCTCTCGGCAACGATGTGCAAGCCTACGATACCTACGCACCCACATCTGACGTGTATTTCATGAGGCAAGACCCTTCAGGCATGACTACCTATGAAACGCTACCTCAATCCCATTGGGGACAATGGTGGTCTCCTAAAGATGCTTACTTTGCTGAATCAACCAACATGACTGCACCCAATGTCCTCGCCCAAGAGCCCCGATACAACTACGCCTATGATCCTGAAACCTCTACACAGTGGGACTCTCCTGCTACCTCCACCCCCAGCTATCCTTTTCCATCGCCGGCCACCGACCCTACCAGCTTAGAAATTCCTGTCGGTGACACAGAGAGCCGTCGCAGTTCCTCATCAACAGAGTCCGTCAAGCAAAAACGCAAGCGAAGTACCACCAACCCAACCGCCTCCATGCCAACGAGACGCATGCCAACAAAGGCAATCAAACAAGTTACCCACGAAAAGCCAAAGGTTCGCGGAAGCAAAGACAAGCCAGCTTCTCAACTTGTAGAAGAGTCTTCTCCCCAGTCAGACGACGAACTCTACGAGTACAGCAGAAACGTCCAGGAGAGAAACCGAGTCGCCTCCAACAAGTTCCGCGTCAAGAAGCGCGAGGACGTGAAGAAGCTTCGGGCCGAGGAGGAGATCGTGGAGCAGACCAACCGCAAGCTGTTGAGCTCTGTAACCGACCTCACTCAACAGGTCTACGAACTCAAGATGAAACTCTTGCAACACACTAACTGCGACTGTCGCCTGATTCAGGAATACATCGCCAACCAAGCCAATCAGTACATTCACGACTTACGCGGCGATAAGATGCAGCAGACAACTGCGCCTCATCCTCAACAACATTTACATCACTACCAATAATGTTCTCAACAAAAGCGAATCACTATGTATATTAGTATATGTGACACGATGACTCCGAACCCAAACATTACGATCTGATACCACACGACCATGACCTGAAAAACCTCTTTCCAGATTCCGGGGGGATAAATCATTGTCTACACCTAACCTACAGCTTTATACAAGGCTTGAACCCTATAAATTACATACACTGGTATCCCATACCTTAACATGCAGAATAAAAACCGCTGAAATTTACAAACCAGCAGGTCCCAAGCGATCTTATGCTATAGCACTAGGTCAAGCCCCTGCTACTAAAATACCGACGTGAGCCAATGAGAGGCTGACGGACCTCCGTCCCTACCCCAGGTTTCTAAATGTACAATACGTACTGTAGCTGTTTGATATAATGTAATTATGTGCTTATAGCATGTGCAATTTCACCTGGGCTTATGTTAGCGCGACTGAAATTTAAGTAATTAGATAGAAAGGTTTTCCTAGTACACATAATAACAAAAACTAAAATACTCATTATCTGATTGCATTGAGACAGCTCAGACAGATATAGTATAGATAGGCCTCAAGGGTTTTAAGGGTCCTGTCACAAACCTCCGGCCGTAGCGTGCCAAGAATGCGTTCCTGATGCTTACCTGGCTCCAGCCTTAAAGCAGAGCAACACGTCCGTTTCTGCAAATAATATAAGGTAGCTGTATCTAAATACTTGCTATCTGTTGAACCCGATTATCTGCAATTGTACTTTATTGAACTGTCTTCTGCTATCTGACGTGTTTCTGCCCCCTCTTTTGGGCTGATGCCTTAGACTATTCCTAATTGGGATCCATCTAGTTAGGTGACAATGCCTTTCTCTAATCTGAGGCTCGTTTATACCAAACGCCTTGCGCATCCTGCACCTATTCTTGGATTACATGACTGCTCCGGTTTAACACTGAGAGTATCATTTGATTTTGTACCTATGTTGGGCATTAATTAACTACTACGTCATTTTCTGAAACTTATCGATAAGTCGTGTGAAGATCAGCCCACATGAGCCGCCCTCCCAGGTGGGGTTGGGCTATCAGCGAGCTCTAGCTAATATCAAAAAATTATGTTACTACATGCAGCGTACCAGGCAAAACATAGGAAATTCGAAGGCATTGGGAAGGCAACCGTCATCACGCGTAAGATATAAGCAATAGTTAATTGAATATGTCACTGCTATCTGACAGTTGAAGGAGTAAAGCCTCCATCGCCATATTTGTCCAGTGCATTCCTATACCACATGTCCCAATCGAATGTTTGTTCCCCCGTAGCGGCCTTCCACCATCCGCTGAAAACTCTGGTAAAGTTTATCCCATCCTCGGGGTTCGTCTCTATCACTTGGTCGACTCTAAAGTGCAACTTCTGCGCAACCAACGCAGAGAGCTCGTCCGACTTGGTCTCTTCCTGAAGGATCTTAGCAAGGCGCTTTTCATCCTCGCTTGGGGTGGAGAGGCCTTCATGGTACAGCTCTCCCAAGTTGTACAGCAATAGAGGCGACTGGAAAGCCGCGCCTTTAGCCGTGACAATGGCCAGCTCCAAATCTATAATGCCTGTGATGTTGTAGTCAGTATCAACTAGGAAATTAACATCTCTAGAGTCGACATGGCGCAAGAAGAAAGGACCATGCTCGCTTCGGGGGAGGCGGTCAAGGAGACTCCTGTAGACAAGGTATTGATCGAGGGGTGCAGATGGTGCAATCTCTCCTGCCTTAATGAGACCAATTTTATGCTGGATTAAAGCCTTGTAGTAGTCGTCCATATTATCGAATGGACCAAACGGCACTACACGCCCACTCGAGTCGTAATCGAAAAATGCCGGACCGACTTCTGGCTGGCCTGCCGACGAAGATGATAGTTGCAGGCGCCCAAGTGCTCCAAGAGGATGCTTCTCCAGCTGGGTAAAAGTGTCGGCTAACTGACGCATAAACTTTTCCCTCTGTGCTTGATCCGCTTCGTGCCAAGCCAACGGCCTCCCCGTAAGCTTTTCGAATAGAATGTATCCAGCGCCAACAGCGTTGGATGGATCCTCGTCATCGGCATAGTCGTAAACGCGTGGAACTGGGACAGCGGCTTCGGCCAGAAAGCGATATGTGGCGAATTCGCTGCGACGGTCAAAGTTTCTCTCCTCCACCGGAGGTGCGTTGTGGTTCGGCAGCCGGAATCGTGCTAGCCAGGCTTCTCCATCTTCAAACACGATTGAGCCATGGTAGTTGCGTCCCCCAACGACGTCCATGTTCAAGTATGCCTGATTGGCTGATGGAAGACTGACAGTACATTTCATTCCGTGACGTAAAGTCTCGGCACGCTCCCGGAGGGCATCGCCGTCGATGCTGTCTATCAGGGCAGAGATGATCTTCTCGCCTGCCATTCGTCGGGATGCGTTGAGCTTTCGGAGCCTAGACTCGTCACCAGACACGTAGATTGTGTGGATTTCCTATTACAAGGAGGGGCCATGTCAGATTTATCTCGGCCTCACTCAATCATTCATGGTCTCTATACAAACCTCTGTTGTCAGACACGTGTGTAAAGTTGAGACGGCATGCTCTCCGCAAAAATGTCGGTGGCATTGTTCACATTGTCCAAGAAGCGTCCACAAAGCGGGACGGCGACATGCCTGAGCTGCGCAAGGCCACTTCATCATGGACTAGATTCTATTGTTGACTGTTGGTTATGCCAGGGGGCTGAGCGATTCCCAAATGCTACCTTTTAATATGGAGAATATGTGGCTTAGGAGCAGGTAATGTAAATGAATTGAAATGGAAAAAACTCTGGAGTGAAGCTCATCAAGTGTATCCGTATGGGGCACTGTCTGCAGGATATGGTGTTGAGAATAGAACAAATACGCCACTCGCAGAGCCTCAAAGAATGATTAATTAAACCAATTAAATAACAGAAGTGGAGCTATCGATCTGGTTATACTTCATTCTTTCCCTAGTTCCATAACCAGCCTGTGATTTGAACAAGACGAGAAGGAAACCCCATCAACAGGTACTATGAACTTGATACGGAAAAGGCAGAGAAACATGCCAGAGCTCAAGACTTAAACTCCATGCCGATAGTTTTCCTGATCTTGTTTCTGTTGGTGATCAACCCAATTATACCAAACCTTGATGCTTCTCTCCTCTTCCAACCCTCCTGAATAGGTAACCTTTCTTCTTGAAGAAAAGCCCTGGCATAACTGCATGGCACGCTATCACCAGTTCCAATGACATTGAGAATAAGTGCAATTTCTGCACATGCAAGATCATGCTCAAATGCCCCGTACTGAAGACCTGGATTATCCTCTCTCTGTCTGGCGATGCGCTTCTTACGGAACTCTGCAAGGTCATTTGCAGTGAGAGTCTGACCATCTTTTGAACTAGCCAAAAGATCTTCGACAAGGTCTTTTTGCAGAGTGAGGTTGTCTCCTTGTTGGTGGTCCCGACGAGTCAAAGAAATGTCATGCTCAACCGTGTTGGGTAACCCAAGTTGATCCAAGTTCAAGACCCTGTGACCCTCAGAGTCTTGCTGTCCCGGCTTGCGCATACCGAACTTCCCTAGAATAGACCAAGGATCTCTGATTGTCTGAAGAATATTTTGAAGAAATGACTTTTGCGCGACAGGATCATCGTGGAATTTTGAGGGTGCACGTTCTTGGAAGATGGGGTTGGCAAAGGCTGCACCAAGGGGTTTGGAGAGGCCAACAGCGTCCATGCCTGCGAGGACTTCTTCAACACGGACATTTCGACCGTCGCGGGGGAGATAGCCGTGATTTGCGAGCGAGTTGATCATTGGGCAGGGGCCGCGAATGTCGTCTGGGCCTGAAGGGGCATATGTGCCTTTTGTAAGTGGTTCTGAAGATGGAGCCGCCATATTGATTGACAGTAAAGCTTGGTATCAATTGAAAGGAGATGAACCAAGACTTGCTATGCGAAAGATGAGGGGAAGTAAGATGCATTTATACAACTTCCATACAACGTCTCTTGTCTTACCTTCCAATCATTGGTGGGCAGCATAAGGTACTCATGCTTGTGAAGGTATTAGCGACTGAGCTAACAGCTGACCGACACTATTGTCGCTAACGCTCTCAGCAAGCCTCATTCTCATAGTAGCATGGTATCTTAGCATAAGCAGCTAAACAAGACATCCCCTTGGCTGAATACTGCAGCATTTTACGCTTTGACCTCTGCGTCATCCCTGGGTATCAAACTCAATTCGGACGTCCAATCAATCAATAGCTTTGCCAAGACGACATCTTTCCCTTGGATTCAAAGCTCCTGCTTAACCTTGAACTTTGATAGAGGCTGTTCAAAAGCTGAATCATTTATTGTGAATTCACGACTCACACAATGCCTCGGCCTCCGAATGATTGTTTTGTTCTACAGTTCTCTTGGACGGCGTTGCAGAGGTAACACCATGCAAGTCAGTGTCTGGATAAATTACATCACACCATGCGACGTACAATATCAGGAAAGTTTTGACGATGTTCACTCAACCGGTAGAAGTACCGTTAGAAACGAGTATTGATAGACACCTTAACTTTTAATCCTAGTTGTTGGTAAAGGGATGTCTGATATTGATACAATCCGGAGAGAGACCTGTCTGGATGCCTTTGCTCAGTTGAGATGTTTGGAGGTAGTCAGACCTTCAGACAATCAATGCAAACAGGTATGAATAACTGATATCTGGACATGCTAATAGTTTGGCATGGCAAACCCAGTAGATCAGTTAATTCCTTGTTCCAGTGCTCCATCTACATGAGTCATTGTTGGATATGGTGGTCTGTCAAGACATTCGCAAAGCAACTACAACTCAAAACAACCATCGATGACTCCACGGACAGCAAAATTCGGTGTTTATACCCCCTCCATGGCCACATATCAAGTGACTTGTCTGCTGGATTGTATTTGCAAGTCTGCCAAAACTCCACTATATCAATCGGATTGTTATTATCGAGATTCCTCCAAGGCCACAAAAACGATGACGTTAGCCATAGTGGCATGCGCCAACAAAAGACTATAAATTCAGCATATCCCCCTTCATTTCCCAATCTCTTCTCTCTCAATATGGCAACAGGATAATCTATATACACTCAAAGAGCTTTCTTCTTTGCAATGCATGTCTCTACACCTACCAAACATTTCATTTTGTCTATGAAGATTCTTACGCAGCATGGCCTTTAGTACGGCAATTCTCACGAAGAGTTTCTATCGAAGGAGAGTCTTTTATATCTTTTATATACCACATAACTCAGAGACGAAACTCAAGCATACCAAAACCCATTTCCATTTCTAGAGCTAAGGTCCTGCCACTTTAAGCTAAGTTAGTGCTAAGGTTGGGCTAAGGGACCCGAGCCTCCAGTCGACTGATCGCTGGCGGGAGACATTCTGGTACAGGAGGCGTCGAGGGCAAATTGTTGAGATTCAGAGGCAAGAAGGGAAGACGAAGGAGTCACCTCCAACTCGGAGGGGGCATGGTCTTTATACTTGAGTCTCTCATCCCACCATCCTTCAGGCCATGGCATCATGACCTGCATCTGAAGACATTAGTGGCTAGACGGACCAACATCACAAACCAGCTCCCCAGGTTGCCTTCCAAGACCCAGATGCCCACCTTCGACGATATCTGTGGCCAAACACCCGTACGCTGTCATGGTTGTGACATGCCTCCATATTGGCGGCCTTCCAACGAGAAGCGGGATCGCCGGGCACAAGACTCATGCTTGGAGTAGTAATTGGACGCGGTACAGAACAAACTTTCAAATTTCTATTATATCTATCTTCCACCCTCAGAACCAATGGCCTCTTCGAACGCACAGATCATTCCATCGTAGAGCTTGTCTATAGCTTCAGGCGAGCCGTCGCTTCCCGTCCAAATTACCCCGTCCCGTAAGGGAAATAGAATTTGGCGTAGGCTTTCGGCGAGCGGCTTAAGGGAGTGGAATTCGGAAGCAAATTCATCCAAAATATTTTGGAAATTATCCTGATCCATGTCAAGAGACTTGCGTACCGCTAGCTCGTTCCAGTCGCCATTGCTCCATTGTCGAAGCTTGCTTGTCCCTGGAGGATTCTCCGTGTGGTTCGTTATAATTGTCCACAGGAAAACGTAAAGGAAGGACTCTAGGTCGTGCCGATAAGTATGGTATTCACCCTTCAGAACGCCAATAGCCATAAATGGCCTGGTGCCGGTTATTCCAAGATCTGTTCCTAATCCTTCGGCGAGCTCTATTACGGAATCGAGGTCTATCAGGATTCCCTTCGGCTTTCCTTCATCTTGGCCATCCAGAATGATCATGTTCCCTGGAGATATATCTTGGTGAAGAATCTTGGCGTCATAATAGAGTGATCGGTGACACTTGATAGCATCACGAAACACTTGAAGCAATTCCGTTAGAGACCGAAAAGTGTGAAGGGATCTGCCGACAGGAGAAGTAACGATGCAGGCAAGGATACGATTTTGAAAGAAATTGTCGGTTTCTTCTGTATAGTCGACAAGTCCGTTGGCACTGCAAGCAACTTGCTGTCGTTGCTCGTCCACGCTTGCATATCTCTCGGGAGAGTGTGCCCTGACGAATTTTCTGTGTGTCCCCCATCGGAGACTTCGACGCAGATTTGCCGTACTCTCAACTTCCTTGTAGCAATCAAGGGAGACGGCACCCCAGACGCGTTTCTCCTTGACCAGTTTCAGAAGCTCGTCCTCCGGACGCTCCCTGGCCCAACGCCATTTGAACTTCAAGACGTAATTCCATCGATTCGAACCAGGCATTCTAGCCTGGTAGCAAGTTGTCCCGGTGCCAACAATGCCTTCACGGGACGCAATTGGCTGGCTTTCGAGATAGAGCTTTCCCAAAGAGGGCATCGCCACACTCTCAAGGATGGTGTAGCTGCCGCCCTTATCTGTCTCAATGATGTTGATTTTCCCCAGGTCCTGGTCTGTCATCCGCTGGTAGCTGAGAATAACAGAGAGAAATTGGATGAAATCTTTCCGAACATCGAATACGTCGCTACAATATAAGCCAGATCGATCAAAGGCCCAAAGTTCGATCAGTGAACCGCGTATGTAGAAGCCATGTAAGAAGAGCCGTGTAGGTTGGCTGGCGAAGACCTGGTGTGCGGACCGGCAGAGACGTAATAGTCCATCCTGATAACAAACGCAACCACGGTGGTAAAACTGGCCAACAACCTGAACATGGTCCCAACTTGTCTGTATGTTGTTGGAGGCCGGCGAAGTGGGCATAGTCAAGAGGAGACGTGCACCGCCGTCAGCACTCTCATGCTCGGGTGCTACATTGTCGCTAGATATATGCCAGGAGCCTCGAGCGCCATCAATCTCCCGCGATATGTAGTTGGAAAACCATTGTAGGAAATTGTCAGGTGATGGGGCAGCGGGTGGAACAGCACAGCGGCCACTACTAATTCCTCCGGGTGCCTGAATTTCCAATGAAGCATCTTGACGGACATATTGAAAGTTACCGAAGTATTTTTTGATAAATCCGCTCATGGGGCCGTGCATGCGGCCGTCGATGTTATCAAGGATTTCTTGGTCGTCCATCGCCGAGGCCTGGAGCTGGCGGATGATGCAGCCTGCCTGTCAAAAATTAGTGATGTAAAGAAAAGCAAGAAGGGCGGCTGGAGGGTTCAGAATTAGCACGCTATCAGCTGATAACCATCACAGCCTATCCGATGACCTTTGCCAACACATATGCAATAACAAGACCTTATCCATGGATTTGCACATGAGTTAAAATAACGAACCATGGCATCATACTTCTCATTCGTGGGCCGACCCATATGGGATTTTAAACATTGACAATGACGACCTATTCGTTTCATGCGAGGGGATAGCAAACAAAGACGGCTTGTGCATACACCTCCTCCAACAATGCATCAAGAACCCTATCGACACCCTTGCTGGTCTGAAGCTGAAGTCTCTCAAGAGTCACATTTAAAACGATGAGGGACGTGGCCATGAGACTGTTCACGCTGAACAGCTGGCCCTTGGATGAACAGTAGACTCAACAAAAGAGAACAGTGAATTATTAACTAGGCACAAGCTATGATTGTTCGGTAGCTGCCCGTGCCTGAGAGACTTGGCACTGCCAGTGTCGAGAGACTGCTGCATTTTTATCACCGTCCACTTCCGGCAAAGCTCCTCCTGATATTCCCTGAAAACAACACTTACTCTTTCTCGAATTTCATGCTTCCTGCCTGATACTCTACTCTTTCTCTCGTCTTTCGCTTCCTGACGTTCTACGCTTCCTCACAATCAACTTGTGCGTAGCAATGTCGTCGAATGATAACACACCTGACAAGCGATGCGGCCTCTGTGGCCTTTCTATAAAGCTTAACAGCTCTGGTATGCTAGCTTCCTATATCCACTGCGAAGCGAAGATCCAACGCTGATGCCTATAGACTACCATCTAGATTGCCGGAGCCTGCCTGTGTCGCGGCGCGAGACGATCTGGCCAAAGTCGTCGAGCTCGCCTTTGTGCCTCCTCGAGATATGGAGGAGAATGTGCGAGTTATGAAATGGGCACGAAGAGAGGTTGTATATGCACTCTTCCGTCATCTCGAGCACTCAGGCTCAGCGCTTGAGTTGCAGATGAGCAGAACCTCGGAGATTCTCTATGGAGTCGCAGAACACAAGGTTACTGCGTATATTATTAAAATAAATGAGTCTATGGCAGGTTCTGCCTCTGGCGGAACCTTCAACCTACAAAGGTCAGTTTCACTGGCCTTTGTGAGTTTCCAAGGGCGGCGATACCACTCGTCTTTGGTCAACAACGACCAAAGCGATTCTACCATGGCCTATGAAATGGTTAATGCGGTACACTCGCTAAAAACCACATTGTTGTTATTTAAACTATACCTGATACCTTATATAATAACATTAATATTCAAGGTTGGTGCTGTCTAGGGAAGCGCTATCAATGTTTTGTAGAGGGCGCAGGCCATCGTAGAAGTCAGATACTTCTACGATAAAACAGCTAAGAACTAACATGTTTCTAGAGCCAAGGCACGGGAAATCATCTCCCCATGACCCCTGCCCCAATGCATAGGCGCAGGGCGAGGGTTTCTCGTTACCACGAGATGGCCTGGCGAGTTCCAATTCACCATCTCGTGATCCGCGGATAAAGTGCGCCCTCCGTCTTCCCAGCTCAAGCAAATATTCTGACTTTGAGTAGGAGGTTATGTGGGTTCTCGGTGTGCTTTACGCGCTATGAGGTTGACCTGTGAGGGCAGTAGAATCGAAGGTTCTGCCAAACACAGTTAATTGCAAAATCTCCCAACTAAGCTATCCGAATCTCAACGACCCATTGTGTCCTTATAATAAATAATGTGGCAGGGAGAACAAGCCCGACTGAATTATATACTATTATTTATGAACAATAACTATCAGACTAAGAATTCACTGGAAATCTTGGCCGGTATAGTCGAACAGAGGTATGTCTCCATGATATAAAGCATAGCCTATTCATGAAACCACAACAATAAACTCACAGTGACTAACACTCAACTTCTTGTATTATATAGAGATGTCCATTTAATAATTCCCTCTGCAGTGACAGACAGGTGCTTGGCAGTGAGTGCCAGTAGCCATAGCCCCGCTGCCACTTTCTTCACAGTCCTGCCAGTTCAAGCCAATAACTTCGTTGCCTCAGACTGAAGAGCTTTTTTATTCTTAAGATCATTGTTGGCTGTCTTCCTCAACAGCGCATCAAGGACGCTATCATCTTGTCTCTTGACTACCATCCGACACCCGCCTTGTGGAATATTCACCTCGCAGCTGAGCGACAACAACATCTCTTCTTTGTGGACATTTTTTCCTATGCGTAGTCTAAACTTCACCTCAAGTTGAGACGTGTGCAGAAGCCTTCTGTCGAGATCTTCCCGTTGATCGTTCTCGGCCTTGTTCTGCCATATCATCCAACTCTTCCCACATCCAACTCAACACCATATCTATAGATAATCCTGCAGTGCTGGAAATTTCATATATAACTGCACTAAAACCATGTCTTCGACCAACCAGTCGGAGGCGGAAAGGTGCATCCTCTGTGGCCTTACTTTGGATGAAGATCCTGAACGCACACAAGGTATGCAAGACTCATATGGAGACATTTCTCACTTTGTCTTGGTGAAATACTAATCTTGTAATAGACTACCATTCAGACTGTCATAAAGTCCTAGCAGGCACCTCGGTCTATGACTTATTCCCAGTCACTCGTCTCGACTTCTACCCTCAAAGAGCACGCCAAGAAGAGAACAAAGTACTTCTATGGGCAAGCTCAGCTCTCACTAACGCCTTGTCAATTCACTTCGCACAATCATCCTCAACAACGCAAGTTCAAGTCAGTAGGACATCCGAAGTTCTGCGATGTATTGCCGATTCTTTGCTTCCCGAATTCCTCACCATGACTACCAAAGCCCGACTCACCAGCAGACGAGAGTTCAAATTCCTTCTCACAAAGCCCATATTTGCGCAAGTTGCCGATTTCCAAGGAACAAAGTACATCACAGCCCTTTCCAACAATCAGAAAGCAATCCCAGCCAACGCGATCAAGATATTCGAGCCGCTTGAAGGGCAAATGGCCGACATTGTATACGTGGCTGCAAATCATTGTGGGGTAGTCCAGATTGTAGTTGCCGACGCGAAGACTTGGCTCGAGGTTGACGAAGTTCCTGATATCTGGTGGTTTGCCATAGATATCCCATGCGGGGAGTGTTTGCTACTGGCCCATCACGACGCAAGTTTTAATCACAAAGACATTGGAACCATTGACTAATAATCAATAGGGGGTGAAGATTCGAAGGGTGTCTGCGCCTGAATGGTGCCTGACATGTCGAGAATCCCAGATGGACACCCAAAGCGATCATTTTACTGCATTCACTGTCCCAATCAGCCCCCAAGAGCTTCGATGGGCGGAAGCCTCGGCAAAACCGGGACATATGGCTTCAACAACCGTAAACTATGGGGATATGGTTGGGATGACAACATTTTGGCAGCAACTGTTCAGCTTGATTCACATCCATCGCTCAGGGGTTACTAATGACAACCTCAAACCAAGCAGAGCCGATGCCGCCTGTTTGTACACCCCATTCGACGAAGGAGAGGTAGTAGAAGAAATCTGGGTGGGGATAATCGAAGATGTTATCAACGCACTGGGCGTAAGTGTCTCAATATCATGCTGGACAATTGCAACAAAGCTAACAAGCTGGATACAGATGAGAACGAATAAGAACCGCGTGCTGTGGCACGCATATGCCACCCAGCTCGAGGAGACGAGCTGGGTCTTGGCTGACTTTCCCCAAGGCTCAGTGACGACCATTTACTATGGGAGTGATGCCCCGGTAGGAGTCGGGGCGATCGCCTTCCGGAGTCCCTCTCCCTCCTTGGAGCCTTTGGGTCAGTTTGACCCATTGACAACGATACCTCCAGTGCCTGACTTTAGGTACTGTGTTGAGGATTTCTTTGGGGGCTCAGTCGACCTGGCGGGCGTCGTCGAGGTGACCTTCTGTCGGCTGGAGCACAAGCCACAGATAATCTCTGGCATGCTGTTCCGGTTCGCTGGAGGTCACCGAGAAGCATTGGGCGAAGTCCGCCTCAACAGGCTGCAGGAGCCCATGCTTCTCGGGGGTGAGGGTCGAGAGGTCATGTACCTCGAGTTCGGGTACGATCCCACTGGGGTTGTACCTGAGCACCCAAACCTCCTCGATGCCAGCTTCACCAGGTTCGAGGAACCTGCAGAGGATCTCAACCCAGCGAACCATCCAGACGTTGCTGGGCACAGGTTCCTGGAGGTGTCGTGGGAGGGGACTCTAGAGTGGTGGTGGTCACCACTCCAGTGCCTAATCGTGTACGAAGGGAGGGCTAGCCTCGAGCCTCGAGATGCCACAGCGTGGCTCGAGTTCGGTGGCTAGCTCTCCCCGGGGAAAGAGATCTAGGTAATAGGGGATAGAGAAAATAATCGCAAACTGTTATGCCCCGAAGCCTCCAAGGCTATGCTCAGGTGACACTTCCAATCGCATGAATGAGGTTAATGCCAATGCAGCCAATCCAATGTCTCACAATAGCCTCTCTAGCCTCTTCCTCTGCTTACCTAGTCACCATTAATGGATGCAGTGTGTGAGAGTTGTCGCCGATGGCTCATCAAAAAGAATGCATTTTGTAACTCGAATCGTATTACGTTTCATATTAAGTAGTTTCTGTCCTTGAAATACCTAAACTAAAGAAATGACAAACTTGACGTTTCGAGGTCCTACTTGGAGGGACCGACAATTTGGAGTTTCTACATCTAAGCCAAAAGCGGTGAGAGTGAAAATGGCGGGGCACTAGTGAATGGCTTTGGGGGGGACCCTGCGATTTGACTGGTTTTTTCTTGATTGATTTGTTTTGGCTATGGGTATTTGGCTTGTTTTGATCTGCTGTTTCATGCTGTCATTCTCCCTTATTATTATATTATTATAAACAACTGGGTAGCAT